>APFE030504601.1:73928-97399 GCA_000404065.3 Pinus taeda
GTCCAAATGGGATAGGTGGGTGGCCACCAACATCCACCTGGATCAGTAAAGGTTCTATTTATTTGAAAGAAAAGGTTAAAGTTGGTAATGCCATATATGTTTATGGTTTAAAACATAACTTGTTGAGTCTCAGTCAAATGTGTGATCAAGGAAACGAATTTGTGTTTCGATCAAGCAAATGTGTGGTTTGTGAGATTGATACAAGAAATATTGTAATCAAAGGTACAAGAACTCCAAGCAATCTATACATACTGAATGGAGGACGAAAACAATGCTATCTAAGCAAAACAGATGAAAATGGGTTATGGCACTGAAGGTTGGGGCATCTAAGCTTTTCTCAAATAAGAAAAGAATGCAGGCTCAAGGCGGCTTGTGATCTTCCAGATATCGGCATCCTAGAGAATACCATATGAAACCCATGTCAAGTCAGTAAGCAAACCAGAGTTCATTTCACTGAAAAAGAAGGATCAACAAGTAAGCCTCTTGAACTCATCCATACTGATTTGTGTGGACCAATAAGGAAAAAGTCACCTCATGGAGAAGAATACTTTATTTTACTCATTGATGTTTTTCTAGAATGTGTTGGATAGGTCTATTAAAGCATAAATATGAAGCATTTGAAAAGTTTAAAGCCTTCAAAGATTTAGCTAAAAATGAATCAGATTGAAAAATCAAATGTCTTAGATCTGATTGAGGGGGAGAATTCATATCAGATGATTTTTTATTTTTATTTTTTGAACAACATGGAATAAAAAGGTAGTTCTACATTTCCATAACTCCTCAACAAAATGACTTAGTGGAAAGAATGAACATAACAGTTCAACAAATGGCTTGAGCTATGCTTGATGAATCTGGAACTCCTGCCACCTTCTGCAGTGGAGTTGCATTTACTGTCGTGATTATTCTCAATAGAGTTAATGTTCGAGTAAATAGTGATCAAAATCCATATGAACTTTGGTATGGTAAGCCTCCTACTGTAAAACACTTTATAGTTTTTGGAAGCAAATGTTTCATGAAAAAGACTACTAAAAAACTTGGTAAGCTTGAACCGACAATAAACGGAGAAATTCTTATTAGTTATTCATCTAGAAGTAAAGGATAAAAATTTTATAACAAGAGACTTCGGAAAATTGTTGAATGCATTGACGTAGTAATTGATGAAGCATGCAGAAATACGGAATAGATAAAGTCAACAAAGGATGATGAAAATGAGTAAGACAATGAATGTTTTCCTATATCAAATAAAAATAATATAGAGGAAGAAACCAATGAAGCATCAGAAGAAGATACAACTAATAGGGAAAAGACTCCATCCATATATGTCCAAAAGAATCATCTAGAATCTGAAATTCTAGGTGAAAAAGGGTTTGGAATACAAACAAGAAGAACTCTTGCAGGAACTTCCAGTTAT
Source organism: Pinus taeda (assembly GCA_000404065.3). Taxonomy (NCBI): domain Eukaryota; kingdom Viridiplantae; phylum Streptophyta; class Pinopsida; order Pinales; family Pinaceae; genus Pinus; species Pinus taeda. The sequence continues at coordinate 75,340 of APFE030504601.1, forward strand.
CTAGCATTACTATCCTCCATAGAACCACAAAATGTTAATGAAGCTAGAAAAGATGAATGTTGGGTTAAGGCAATGAATGAAGAACTTGACCAAATTGAAAAAAATGATACTTGGGAGCTAGTTCCTAGACCTCTTGATAAAAATGCTATATGAACAAAATGGATATTCATGAATAAATTGAATGAAAATGGAGGTGTTATTAGAAAAAAAGCAAGACTTGTCTATAAAGGGTATGCTCAACAAGAAGTTATAGACTTTGAAGAAACATTTGCATCTGTTGTTAGACTTGAAGCCATAAGAATGTTTCTTACTCTTTCAAGTTTTCGGAAATTCAAAGTGTATCAAATGGATGTAAAATCTACATTTCTTAATGGAGAGTTAGAAGAAGAAATCTATATTGAACAACTAGAAGGATTCATTCTAGGAAATGATGCAAAGCTTGCATGCAAGCTCAAAAAGGCTCATTATGGACTGAAACAAGCTCCAAGGGCTTGGCATTATCACCTTGACAAATATCTACAACAAAAAGGGTTCACAAAAGGATTTGCAGGAAACAACTTATACACAAAGATTGAGAATGATAAACTACTAATTATTGTTCTTTATGTTGATGATATCATCTTTGGTAGCAATGAAGAATCTATGGGTCAGAGCTTTTCTTCGGTTATGCGGCAAGAATTTGAAATTTCCTTACTTGGTCAAATTACTTATTTTCTTGATCTACAAATACATTAATCAAAACATGATATTTTTCTTTCACAAACTAAATATCTCAAGCAGATTCTGAAGAAGTACGAAATGGAAGATTATAAATGAGTATGTACTCTAATGATAACAGGATGCAGTATCAGTTCTAACGATAAATCACCTACAGTGTATCACCCAGCATACAAATCTATGATTGGAAGTCTAATCTATCTAACAGGTACCAGACCTGATATCATGCATGCAGTAGGAATTGTTGGAAGGTTCCAAGAAAATCCAAAGGAATCACATCTTTAGGCTATAAAAAGAATATTCAAATATCTTCGAGGAACTCAAGACTTTGGTCTATGATATCCTAAAGATACATATCTTACTCTTCATGCATATACAGATGCAGATTGGGCAGTAAATGTTGATGATAAAAAAGCACCAATGGAGGTGAATTCTATATGGGATCACAGTTAGTATCTTAGTTCAATAAGAAACAAAGTTTGATTGCCTTATCTACAGCTAAAGCAGAATATGTTGCTACTACATCTTGATGCACACAACTTCTCTAGATGATGCAAACATTGCAAGATATTCAAATCATGTGTTCTCCACCCATATCCATTTTACGTGATAATATAAGTGCCATCAGTATTTCGAAAAATCCTATCATACACTCCAAGACCAAGCACATACCCATTAAGTACCATTTTCTACGAGAACAAGTGCTTGAACAAAAGGTTAAATTTGAGTATGTTCCCTCCAAAGAATAGGTTGTGGATATATTTAACAAACCACTCCCAGAGAAACATTTTAATATCTCAGAGAAAAGATGGGAGTAGTTTCTACATCATCCTACAGTTAAATCTAGTTTTCTGAAGAAGGTTCCTATACACGGGTTTCATGAAGGATAGTCGCATATATATGCGAGTTTCTGTGGCTGCAGGAGCATATATGTTTTTATGATAGAAAAATAGTGGGTCAGACTCTGTCATGGGTGCTCAATCTGATATTGATGATTGTAGTCTGTTGATATGCTTTGCTCATTGATTTGTATCTGACTGATGAAGATGCCTTGATGAATCATTTGTTGACAATGCACATGTAGCACAGGTTCAGGGGAAGCATTGGCCTTCACAAAAATTCTGCATTGTTGGAATTATGGTTTCTGATTTAAGTCATGGTTTCAGATATTCCTTGTTGCATAAGTCATGTCAAGATCTAGGGTGTAATATCTCCTTCTGTATTAGTCTCTTTTTGGATGAGTCTTATTGGACATATGAGGTAATTTGTATCCCCACTATGCATGGGAAGGATGATGTAATAATTGTTATATTTCAGTCATGTATAAACAATTGGTATATCCCCACTTGGTTGGGTGACTGATGTATGTATGAGTCATTGGTAATAGGAAGGTCATGCTCACATAGTTGAGTTATAGAGTCATGCTATTATTTTGAAAAATATCTCTGCAGACTCTACATGTACTTAGGGGGAGCATGAACAACATAGTGTATCTTAAAGGGGGAGAATATCTTGGTCCACCCTTTGCCCTTGATGTCAAAGGGGGAGAGTATTTTTGTGTTGCTTTATGCTTGATATCTCTAACAGGTTAAACAGCTTGAAGCAGTCAACACCCATATGGTTGCAATCAAGTCTAAATGGGGAGAATATTGCCATTATGATACAAGTATTGTCCTTGATGGAAACTCACTCACGGGTCAATTCAGATTTGATAAAAGACAATTCACATTGTAACAGGTCAATTCAAAGGTAACAAGGCATGGGTACAGAAGAACAGGAAGTTGGAACAAAGATCTACTAATCAGAATCAAGAAGTTTAAGGAAAAGGATGTTGTAAGGTAGTTTAAGCTGTATATGTAGGTTCATTTTGACAAAGCAACATATACACACGGGTTAACAGAACAAAAAAATCATATACGTATGCATGCAACTTCATAAGAGGAAAAGTGTGTATGGGTTGAAAAATCAAGGAAATTCAAGATTAAAGAATACCAAGGGTCAATACCATGGTATTAGCCCACAATATTGAGTGGAGTAATGACTATTTGATCACGTACAAGAATACCATAGGTTCTAAGTGTTGTTTTGGTCTGAGGTATTGAGAAAGGCCAAAAACTATATAAGGAGGAGAAGGTCAATGGGCCAAGTGTGCAAGTAAAAGGTTTCTCAAAAATACCTCTATCTGAAGTGCATTTTATTTTGCAGGGGCTATGATTATGATATAATCTAAAATATTTTGTGCACCTTGAATTCAATGTTGGATCAGGATCATGAGACCTGAAAATGACTTATCATTGAATGATCTGATATTGGTTGGGCTAGATCTGATTGCTTACACATGTTTTATTCTTCAATGTCATGATCTGGGTGTGTTTGAAATCTGGAATAGAAGTAAAGTTTTAAGTTAGTATTTGCAGATATATATATTGGTTTGCCTTGGTGAAGTAGCGTATACACGCCGGTTCGAAGCTTCCAAGTAGTGTTTACAAAAGAAAATCTTGTTATTAAAAAATGATTGATCTATCTAATCAGTGCTACTCGTTTACTGTTGTCTGTCAATGATGTCTTTTTAGATCTGAAAGTAGAACTTAATGCATAAGGAGATTGAGTCTGATTGATTGACTGATTAATTGAGAAGGGTGATCCTTGCTGTCGACTGTATAGATCTTAGTAATTTGACAGTAGATGTTCAAAATATTACTGGAGCATCCAGTCTGAAAATTTATGAAATGTGTCCCTGGAGGAAGAGAGAAGGTCGTATCCTTCTGTAGGTCACCACCTATGTACTAGTAAACATATCAGTTAGTACCAGAACTAGGGGATTGTATCTCCCTTCTAGTAGAAGCTGGAGAATGAGAGAAGGTTGTAGCCTTCTGCAGGTTGGTGCTTGTGTATGGGTATGAGTCTGCACCAGTACAAGATTGTAAATATATTTTCTTTATATTAAAAAGAAGACAAAGATGACAACAGTAGGTAGTTTTTCTCCCGCATTGGGTTTCCACCTTAAATCTTGGTGTTCATGTGCGTTGCTTATGTGTGATGGTTTATTATTTTATTATTACACATAGTTACTGTATAATAAGACACTGATGCACTGATTAAAGATCAATACATGATGAATTAACTAAATCATAAGTTCTCTGGGTATACATTGGTTTCTTTAATCACAATTGTGTGCACATGCAAGTTCAATTCATTGAAGTAGCACATATAAATATGATTGGGATATGAAAAAATATTGAATTGTAAATATTGATTCCCTCCCCCTCTTAGTAATATTTCCAACATTCATGAGGACCAAAATCAACATAAAGGTCACCCAATTTGGTTAAGCAAAAGTTGAGTTATGAATTATTTTATTCATACATGCATTAAGGAATGGATTGGCCCTAAACACATGACTAACTACTTGGGTCAGTCTTAACCCCAAGTGAACCATCAAGAAAGCCTATAAAAGGAAGAAACCTCAAGTTCCTTTCAACTCACTTGATCAAGACATGTTTCTATTTTTCTATTTTGTTTTGGCTCGCACAGGTTCGTCAGCAGAAGTCCATACAAAGTCTAAAATTACAGGCGAAAAGTTCATTTTGGGTTAGGGTCTTCTGGATATCGGTCGTTGGCACAAAACATAATTTTTTCATCCTCATTTGTAGGCACATAGTAGGAAAGAGAGTGAGTCTAGCTCTCTGGTTGCTCGGAACAGTTCAGTGAGAGCGACTCTGGTTCAGAGGTAGATCAGAAGGTTTCAGTCCTCAGTCACTCACATAAGGTATCCCTAGGAGACGCCCTGTCATCTCGGCCACTCACACATCTCGGCAAGGGTGCAACTTTGGGTTTTTCGGTCACTTGCACAGCTCAATAAGGTAGTGACTTTGGGTCTTTAAATTTAAATGCCAGAGTCGAACACATAAAGACCTCTTGGGAGTGACTCTACAGTCACAGTCACACACATACTGTATTCATGAGAGAGATGTAGAAGTTTCAGCCACTCGCAGATAGTGTTGATGAGGGCGACCCAGTTCAGATCAAAGATTTGACATCTTGACTTCAGTTGACTTCAATGATCTGGTAGATATAGGTTTCTCTATACATTTATACATATCTGTAGATATAATCTGTTAGTATCCGCTGCAATTATATGTATTTGGCTCATTGACAATGACAACAGTTCTCAACAACATTCGACACAGTAACAACAATATACAACAATTAACATCAATTTCTGACAATACATTACAACCATCAGTATGAGTGTTCTGATTCCTAGCATGATTAGATCTATTTCATAGACATCATTATTGTTTTACTGCATAGATAAAGTTAGGGATCATTGACTCCTGTAGGAGTCAATGATTTTTCTAGTAATTATTGTGATAAGCATGATGAAATCATATGGAAAGAGTGATTGACACTCTTGTTGTTTTGATAAATCTTTATTGAATGACCTAATTTTATCTCATTGGTCATGAAGTGCATGGTAACCTTGATATGAGAGGTATACATGTAAGATTGATATTCCATATCTCTTACTGCCCATGGTCTTGCCTTGAAGGCATATGGTTAAATTGAATGTCCTAAATTGATGGAATGAATTGACAGAAAAATCTATTTTGTTCATAATCTTTGAGATGTGATGTTGCATCTATCTACTACTTTGAGTCTAACATTTGATCAAAGATTGATGTCATAATGCTGATAGCCATATGTTTATGATAAAAAAAGCTACTGTTGCATGACTCTACTAGAGACAGGTTGCTTACATGAATGAAAATGAATGACGCAGATTCCCAGTTAGAGAGAGAATATCTTCTCAAGATTCTTACCCTTATTACTATTTGTACTCTATGTTGTTGACGTATGATTTATGTGTATGTGATAGTATTGATCTGCAGCAATGTCTTAGATCTAAATCCATTATAGAAATTAGTTTTTCTACTCCTGACGCAGTCACAAATATAGGATATCTCGTCCCTAGACCCACGCATGCTAAGGCCTAGACATCATCCAGGCAACTAAATTCGCTCTCATGCTAATCCGAAGGGAGTGACCAGAGTTTTGACTATAGTTGACCATCATCTGAAGCTTTATGAAGTTGTTTGAGTTCTGAATCAAGATATTCTGACATATACTACCACTGTAATTTGATTTCTAAAGTTTTTGGGTTAAATTGTTGATCACATAATGAAGTATTGTGCATGAAACTGGATGGTCATCTGGAAGTTTTCAACTCCACAATGTGTTGTAGATAGCTAGATATACTAGCATGAATGTTTTCCATAACATGAACATGCATATTGAACTTGTGTTTGCAGGTGATTGGGACATACATATAAATATGACACTATGTTTGTGCTACAAGATGTTGGCAAGATTTGGCATTACTGATATATATGAAAAAAAATTGACGTGATGCTTGAAAATAAATTTGAATTGATGTTTGAGATGTGCTTTGGCTATAGATCTCTCTAAAATAGTAATTTGGACTTGACCTGATATCTAGTGATCTGATTTGACGATTGTTGATTTTCCTTGATACCGATACTATGTGGGCATGATGACTTATGTGGGTATTCAGAGATTTGTCGCCTTATTCTTAGCACAATGGTTGAAATAATGATATTCGTGATTTGGCATGAAAAATGGAACCTACATGACTCATCCTTGATGTATGCATTTTCACCTAGGGACGCGATGACTTGTATTATAATTATGAGAATGAATTAATCAAGTTCAAATAATGCATGGTTGATGACAACTTTTTGGCATGATGACGTCATGATTTGATGTGAGTGCCACATGTCTCCTAATTGAAAGTATTAATACCATGATAATGATGACTTTGATATTGGTCATGGTCTGGGTTCTGAAATCTGATGAGTTGATTTTGTTGTTGATGGTACAACATTGAGTTATGCAAGTATGATTATGTTGGCTTAGAAAGGCGTTATGCTTAGAGTCTGCAATCTAGATATGTCTATATTTGAAAATTATCTGATGAAATTGGGATGATGAGTTCCAAGGTATGGCTTTGATCTTGATTATGGTTTTGGTTTTATATTTGTGTGATCTATTTGTGATAGGTGATGAGTCTATGATGATCTAAATCATAGGGAGATGGTTTATGAATCCCGAAATGATGTATCATGGCATGATGAATCAATTTTTGGAATTTGGGAAAGAAATTCCATATTGCAAAGCTATTGGAATTTTTTTAGTAATGAAAATTGCAAATCCTTGGATACTCTGATTTGAAGTTCAAGATGTTATTGAACTTGTCATGACATCTGACAGTTGAAGCATTGATGTTCCATTTTTTAACATCCATGTATATATAATGTGCATAGAACCTAAATAAATTCATGATTGATTTGCTTCACTAAGTGTTGTGCATGATTTGAAATATATGCATGAGGTATTATATGTTGAGAATGAGATATTTCTCCTATGATATGTATCTGCATAGATGTATTGCTAATATTTGAGATTATTGTTTATAAGTACATTTGGATGTTGCTTTTTTATGCGATCTTCCATGATATCTTAGATAAGAGGTCCACAACATGACCGAGGTTGATCATGATGTTGCTAGCATGACTAGCTATGAGGCAGGATACAGAAGCTCCTTAGAGAGTTGTTTGAGCATGATTTTGACATGACATAGTCACATTACAATGACTGAAGATCCCATACATATATTTGGGATGGATATACTCTCATATTGATACAAGCGCAATTGTTCAAAGAAGCTCAAGCTTGTGGTTTGCACCTCCTTATGAGGGAGGATGATTATGGTATCTTTTTGTTATTTATATGATTATATATGATTTGAAATGATATTTGATTTGATGTTCTGTATGAATAGGAAACGACCACTATTGAGACAAGAATGTTGTAGATATTCACTTAAATGAATCTTGGTTTTCAGAGAGCACCCCTTCTGAATGAGGGGACATGTTGATTGAGGACATTGATCCAACTCTTCCTACCATATTTGAGCTCTCAAGGTGAGGAATCAAGATGGGGGGCTCCTGGGGCTGAGGGAACTTTGGAAAATAGGGTGTTACCCTATCGATATAGGGATTTACCCCTATCTATTATCCATAGAGTTGGATTTGTAGCTCACCCTATCTTGGTAATAGCAGATTATACCCCAGTTGGAATCAAACCCACAAGTCAGGCTTATTGGGAATATTACTTCTCGTCTGGCCAATGAGTTGAGGGTATGCTTGGGGGTGTACAACCCAAGGCGATTATGATGAAGGTGTTCTACCACATGGCTACTAAGATTCATTACTGGGAGGATCAGTAGGCAATAGGATTCTGGGTTGAGGGTAAAGCTCTCCGTTGAAATTCTAGGGTCAAAGGTGTACTCCCCTATGTGATCCAGGGTCAAGGGTTTACTCCCTCATGTGATGAGTTATCATATTTCTCACTATTGGTGGAAGTTGTTGCTCCCCGATGTGATTCTAGGTTGAGATGCACTCCCTAATGATATGCTCTCTAATGATGATTGATGATGATATGAGTAGTATCACGCTAACATCGATTCTGGGTACCAGCCTTATGGATAAAGGGTGGTAGCTTGATCTCCCCTCCAATATCAAATTCTTCTTCTTCCAGATCCGAGAATGTTCAACATATGAGTAGGAACAATCAAGATATAAGAAGGAATTAGCAAAGGATAGATCGAGATGTACAATGATGATTTGTGATGATGAGACACTTGAGATAGACATGGCATGATGACTAAATGATAGATAGGATCCATGATGATACATGATGTGTTGGCTTAGTGGGCCCTAACCCAGGTTCAACGTTAATTAGCCAAGAAAATCCCTACACTACTGGCCATTTCAGCATCAATCCGTGGAGCGTGGACTAAAGTCTCACCCGAAGCAGTATGGGGGGATGCATGAACCAAGTTTCCACACCAAGAGATTGTAGTGATGTCATTGTATACCCTAAACATGCCTTTGTGTAGATTGATAAGCCTTTTAGGGCTTATTGATATACTTCTCTTATTCGGCTTCTAGACCTTCGGGAAGGCCTGCGATCGTCCTTCGTGGACCCCAAATGGATGATTTATCTACCTATGTGCTTCTGTAAATGTTCTTATCTCTGTATTTACCCCGATTGGCTTAAGTATCTGATAAACTCATCATTCATTAAGATATTCTTCTCGTAAACAAATATTATTACTTGTGTTCATATAACAAAGCAAAACAGATAGATTCACGTTTCAATATAGCATTAAATCATAAACCCAATATTCTTCATAACATAATTGCATGCATTCATAACAGAAGTAAATAAATCAAACACATGTAATTCCAGAATGATCCTCTTTATTAATGCTTCAAATCTTCACTACATACTCTAACTATCTTGCACACACAGCTACAAGGGTTTGTGCACTCAGCTGCGGACTTCTACCCTAGGCCTCTACGCACACAGATGTAGAGCCTCTTTCCTACGCTAAGACTCTTCACTCTTAGCTCTCACAGACCCATTACATCAACATCCATTATCAAATATAACTTAACTGAACTCTTCTAAGAATTCCCTTCTTATACAATACCATGGTCCACGGACCATGGGTAGATCTCCTAAAGCCAACATGACTTACATTAACGAAGGGAAAAACCCTTTGTGACACTCTACATCTTCATGCTCCACGACAACAAAATGCAGAGACTTTATACTTTTTATACAAAAAACTGGGCTTTCTGCCCCAAAACTTGGGCTTTTAACCCCAAAAATGACCCTAGGGGACCCGTTCCCAACAAGCCCCCAACACAAATATGGTGACTCACCCCCGAGTCAATCTATTGGCACAGAGATCTTGTCGCAAAGACCTCCTAGCTCCACTTGAGCTACTGCAACTTCAGTGGTACACTGCATTGTTGCTTGCTTAACCTGCTCTACCAGTTGCTCTGTTGCTGGTCCTACACTATGTGCCTTGATTTTTTGTTGTGTTTCCTACAGGCTAGCCTGCTTTCCCTCAATGGTGGTAGTGATCACACAGGCTTTGTCCAGCAAAGGCCCCAATATGGCCTTTAGTACTGCCTCTTTGTGTTGTGTTAGGTCCGCCTATTCCTTCAGATCCTTTGCTTCCTACAACTTTGCCAATCTCTGTGTGATAGCGACGGTACAAGCCATCAATTTGACCTCATCATATTGTTGTTGTAATTCCCTCGCCTATGTTGCTAACCTTTACAGGTTGGGATCTTCCTACAGACTCGTAAGTACCTCTAGTGATTGCTCGAAGAGTGCAATGCAATCTGTTACTATGACGTCTACTGCAACAATTGCATCCTTGACAGCTACCTTGCACTATTCTTTGACCTTGGTGGAGTCGAAGGCTGGGCCTTCAACTCAAGCTAGGTAATATTAAGGTTCAGCTCAAACTAAACCTTAGCCAGCTCAGTCTTAGCGTCACACACACCTACAGCCAACTTCTAAAACTTGGCTTCCACCAACATTTCTTCTAGGATCTGCAGCTCTAGAATGATTCTACATGCCTCAACAACTACTGTCGTACTTTGCTCATTCTTTTGTTGTACTTTCTTCCATGTGTCAATTGTTGAAGTCTTCTCGATGAACATCTGCGCATTATTGACCTTTTGTTCATTGATCAAACTCAACGCATGCTGCTCTCGAGCCCAAGTTCTGTGATCACACCTGGTTGCAAGGTTTGAAGGGCTTCACTTGGAAGCATGACCAAGTTCAACCCAATATGCTTTAGTGTGCTGACATTGGCCCTGTTAGCTTCCACCTATGCAGTCAAAGCTCCACTTGGCAGTGTGATGGCCCAAGGATCTAAAGAGCGAACCATCTTCATTGCTTCAGAGGTTCCTGGTGCCAAACTAGTCGACTTCATGCTACTTTTCCCTACACCAGTCTGCATTTGAGAAGTTTGGATCTGCAGCTCGCACAGACTAGTCCGAATGGTGACCAATCCTTTTTTTTGCTACTGCTCAAACTACTACAGCAGTTCCATCATCGCATCCTTGACCTTATCACCAATGTCATCTAAGTCACCTTTTGTCAAGGTGATCGAGTCTAGTGATGATTTATTAGTCTTGGACTTCTTTTGTGGCCCTTCTTTCTCCTGCTCCTGAGTCCTCTTTATCCAGAAGGGGGTGATCTCCTGGTCTCCACCACCTATTCACATTTCTGCTCATCCTCCATCTGTGGTGAAGGAGACTTCTGACTCGGGTTAGAGTCACGTTCTTCCTCTTCATCCTTCTCTTCTTCACGCTCCTTAGCGGTGCACTCTACTTGAACTCTAGCTTTTTCCTTTGCTTCCTTTTCCATCTTTCAGTGATCTGCTGCATTTTCAATTGGGCCTCCTCCTCCTTCTACTTTCCCGCGAACTTATTGGATCCACCGTAAAAATATGAGGTCATGCGCCATTTTGCTAGCCAATGATCAAGGACCATTTCTATCACATCATCCGTCGCAAGGTATGGGAGATCATACCATTTATGTTCTGGTTCCTTCCACGCCCGGATGGAGATATAGTGGAAGTCTGCCTTGAACTCTGTGTGTCTCGACAAATGCTCATAAACAATTGGTGACAATATTGGCTTATGTTTGATGGCCATATTGATGTTCATATCCATCAAAACCCAGAGGACCTTACTCTTGCGGACCCGCACAACATCCTTCGTGGCCCATAGTGAAGCAAACTTCGTTGCTTCTAGAAAATCTATCGCAATCGTAGGAAACTAATTGTCCTCCAGCAACTGCCATATGACCAACACAATGGATAACAAAATCCATGCGTAATGGAACGTATTTCTTCGATCCTGTGCTTCTTTGCAATTCACGAGGAACTCGTTGTAGATGTAGCGTACCCAATTGAATTGTACGCCCTCTGTGCACTGGGCTACTAATGAGGCTACTAGTGCCAACACCTCATCTGCGCGACACTTTTGTATGATCTTCCCATCCAATATCTGAGTGGCTACCTTGACCACGGAGTCAATTATAGTGGTGAAGTAAAATTATGAGTGCGGACACCAACAATTCCTCTGGCTCGATAATGGGTCTAGCCACAACTGATACATTCTATGGAAGATTTCCTTAGGTTAGAACCAATTAAGAGGGCCTACCTCTTAGTACGCTTATCCCATTTGATGATGTCCTTGCTTGCTCACTCCAGTTGTCTCTTGCTTCCTTCTTCAAACATCTTAAAAAATTAAACAACAACAAACAACAACCATGATAATAGACAAATTGTAATTCAATCTACTTCACAAGTCAAGAAAAATTAAGCCATGAACATGTAAAATGACACATCATGTAGGAAATCAATCGATAGTTGCATATATATTGAATCAAGAAGATATTACAACCATTACCTTGACATTGTCGTTCTCCTCCGACAAAACCAGGGTCCCACACACTTCTTCTAGTATTCCATGATGGCCTCAACAATAATAGTTATAAGGCTCTTCCCTTTAGGCTTCACACTAAACCAAATTCACACTTCTCCCTCACACAACTAGAGAGCTACAACTATGAATAGCTTGTTGTTTACTCCAAACTTAATTAGCACTAGCACACGAACATTAACACTAGCTTGTGCTTGGGGAAAATGGAGGTTTATATAACATGAATGGATGGGAGATGGATCCTCTTCTTATGGGAGAAGGTATTATCTCTTGAGGTAGTTCCATCATTATAAGGGAAAGGAGCCCAAACTAACATCCTTGACCCCATCCGGCCAAACCATTTACCAAACTTCCGTTACGAAGCTTCTAGAGCTAGAAGCTTTAGCTCTTTATTTAAAAAACTTTCCATAAGAGGACTGGCATGACTAGAAAAAAGCTCAGTCACTCCGTTCGACGCTAGGGACAGTGTTAATCCCCGCAAATTGGCACGAGTAGGTCAAGGGCCATCAGTGATGGTCTTGTAAACTAGGAAAAATAGAAGATTTTGGGAAATGGTGCAAAAGGGAATTGTTTTGCTCATGAAGAGGGACACAATGGGAGTTTCTTCATGAAGGGAAAGCATGTAAGTTTCACTGTATAGGTCCTCCAATATTAAGGAATGGGGAGTATAGAGACAGTGACAAAATGTTGTGTAACAGATGCCCACTAAAGCATGAAGGCTGAACTAAGGTGAGGGATGAAATTCTTTATGAATCAGTGCGGGGAACCATAGTCTGCCATCGAAAAACTTACAAGCAAGTACAGATACATATACGTAACTAAGAACTCTATCAAATGATACATGAATCATGGCATGGATGCAACCATCCAGAGAATGATCATGTAAATGGATCCAGGTATGGGCAAAACCATCCATCAAAGAGGTTCATAATGAAACCAAGCTATGGTCGCAGCTATCCAATAATGAGAAGGATTACATGTGATAACTCCCAGTATGGTCGCAACCATCCATCTGAAAGAGACATGCATATCAAAATAACCATGTCATCTTGTTCGCAACTTGGACTTTTCTGATCTAAGTCCAGGGTCTTGCGCTCCAACACGATCCGATCAAAGTACAAATTCTAACATGTGAATAGATGTGTTGATGTTGAGCATGCCAGAAAGTCACTTGATTATCAATCGACGATGTAAACTGTTAACAAGTGCGAGAGAAACCACCAATAATGACAATGGTCCTCAAGGTACTATCAACACAATCCATAGAATGTGAATAGAGTAACTGAAGTCGAACACCCATGAAATCACTCGATCAAAAGTCGATGATGTGAAATTGTCATAGAGTGCAAAGAACTTGCCATTAGGGTGTTGAAATTTGGTACTGGAGGACAGGTGGTTCCCTAAGGCTTTGATCTTTGGCCTAGGGAAAAGTGTCCAAAAGAATTTACTTTTTTTTCCTAAAGTGACTTAATAATTTTTATAAAGTCAAATATAATTTTAAAGTGACTTTAATAAAGTCAATGTAAAATTAGAAAGGAAAAACGACTTTGGACATAAATGACTAAGTGGGTCTTTATTAAAGTGGGGTGAATTAAAAAATAGAAAGTGAGATTAAATGAGCATTTAATCTCAGCCCTAGATCTCAATCTATTTTAGCCATTGGATTTAGGGATTCTCCAAAAGTCACTTAGGGTTAGATTAAAGGAGGGAAAAGAGGAAAAGGTCAATTATTCTTTCATGAGCAGATTGAGAGAAGGAGAGCAAGAGAGCAAGGGAGATTTCTGGATAGTGAGGAGAAGGAGGTAGCAGCTTGGCACACATTCCAAGGCAACGTTTTAGCAAGTTTGTACAGCTGAGTTAGCACACGGTGAAAGGCAGATTTTGGGCACTATTTTCTAGAAAGGTCGTACAACAGTTTTGGTTCAGATTCCAAGGAGGTCGTATAGCAAGTTAGCATAGAAATCGAGGAGCAAAAAATCTAAAGTTTGCTAGCACATTTTTTTAAGGGAGGCCGTATAGCAAGTGGCTGTACCTTGGCATGCTTTTCTAGGCAAAAATCCGTACAACTGTGTTCTACACAAAAATCGAGGAAAACTGTACAATAGCATTTATGGCAACTTACATGCTTTTCTAGGCAGTCCGTACAACAACATTTAAGGTTGAAATTTGGGCACAAAAATCGAGGAGGCCGTATAGCATTTATTGTTGTTCTGTTTCGCTGTTTGTAAGTTTTTCCAGTTGGCTCTGAGGCATGGAAAACGAGATAAGTTGTAAAAGTTTGTTTGTTGATTTTTTGCTTAATATTTCTCTCACTGTAAAAAGGATTTTCTAGAAATAAGAAGGAGCTTTCAAACTGGTTTTCCCCAAGAGTTGTAGGGGATTTTTCCAGGGTCACCTTGACCAAAAATCATTGTGTTTAAATGTGTTGAATAACTATTTATATGTGTTGATATTTATTTCTGCATTTTCCAGCATTCTGTAATATTTCCAGAATTTGTGTTTTCAGTAAAATTTATTTTCCAGTTGTTAAATGTATGGATATGGGAAAGGGCATTTAACTATTTTGGAGAAATAAGGTGAAACTGAAAACTGGGGTGGGAAATGAGAAATTTCTACATGGTATCAGAGTTTGAGTGCTGAAGTGCAGTTTGGGACAACAAGGAGGAAAATTATAACTTGCTGATTTTTCACTCAGAAAATTCCAACAAGCTGATTTTTCATAAACGACAGTTTTATCTTTACTACAGCAGTGCTATTTTTCAGTTTTAGGACAACAGGATGTCATTGGGATTGAGGGTGGAGGATAGGTTGGATGAGCATACCAATTACAACATTTGGAAGGAGAGAATGTAGAGTATCTTTGAGGAGGCAAAAGTCTGAGACATTATGGTGCATACCACATAGAACCATGTTCTTGTGCCTATTGATGCTACTTAGTTGGCTGCTTATAATAAAAAAAACAACAAGGGTAAGAGACTGATTCTAGACGAAGTCAAAGACCATTGCATTCCTCATGTGAGAGTAAAGAGAAATGCCCATGAGATGTGGACAACATTGTCCAATTTCTACCAGAGTACCAATGAGAACTGGAAAATGGTCTTGAAGGAGAAGCTGAAGACCATTAAGATGGGTAATGATAGTGCAGCTGGATATCTCACAAAGATTGCTAATGTGAGAGATGAGTTGGCAGCAATTGGAGAGGTCATTCCACCCACTGAGGTGGTGTGGATTGCAGTGAATGGCCTCACCCGTTCATGGATGAACTTTGTTGATGGGGTTTGTGCACGTGAGACCCTTACCACATGGGAGAGGTTTTGGGATGATTGCATTCAGATAGAGATCAGGAAAGGTCAACTTGGGGCAGCCAAGCCAGTTGAGCAAGATGAGGATGTAGCACTGCTGGCAGGAGGCAAGAAAGGCAAAGGGAAGAAGCAGGCTTCCACAAGCAATGGTGGGGGCAAAGGCAAAGGTAAAGGTAAACAGGGTAACACATAGAAGGACTATTCCAAGGTGAAGTGTTGGAATTGTCAAAAGATGGGACACTATGCAGTTGTGTGTCCAAAGAAGAAGAAGAAGAAGGGGAAGAACCAGAGCATGGCAGCTTCAGCAGAGGTTGAGGACTTTACAGATTGTTTTGACCGGGAGTTTGGGTTCACTGCGTGTGAGTCCTCTAGTGCAGGATCACCTACCACACAGGTTCAGAGGGAGCATGATTTTCCCTCAATTAGTAGAGCATCTTCAGGTATTTGGTATGTGGACAGTGGGGCTTCACGTCACATGACAAGAGTCCGTGAGTATTTCTCATAGCTTTTAGAGAGTGGCACTGATATAGAGGTAGTACTCGGTGATGACAGAGTTGTTAGAGCAGTCGGTGTGGGGACACTAACATTTCAGAGGGAGTCCAAACCTCCCTTGAAGGTGTCAGATGTTCTTTATGTGCCAGGGATGAGGAAGAACCTCATATCCATCTCATCTTTGGAGGACAGAGGATATGAGGTACTGTTAAGGGGAGGATAGGTGTTAATGTATCCTAGAGGCACTCCAGCTGATTCAGCTAGAGTGATAGGTGTACGCCATGCAAAGGTGTACAAGTTTACATTCCAGCCCCTTTTGGCATTGAGCAGTAGTACTGACAGCAGAGCTAGAAGTTCTGAGCTGTGTGAGATTTGGCACCGCAGGATGGGGCATATGTATCATGGAGCCTTGAGGACCTTGTGGGAGATCACTACAGGTGTGCCAGATTTCAGTATTGATCACTTTGATACTTGCAGAGGATGTGCGATGGGCAAGTTTGCCAAATCCCCTTTTCCCAACAGTGAAAATAGAGCGACTAGGATACTTGATTTGATTCATTCCGATGTGAGCGGTCGGATGTCTCATGTTTCCTTGAGTGGATATGAGTACTATGTTTTATTCATTGATGATCACTCCAGGAGGACCTGGATTTATTTCTTGAAGACCAAGAGTGAGGTCTTCAAGCGGTTTCAGGAGTTTAGAGCTCTTGTGGAGACACAAACAGGTCGGAGATAAGTCCTGAGGTCCGGACATATGGGGGGCGTACACCCTTGGAGAGTTTGTTGACTATTGTGCGGAGGCAGGCATTAGGAGGGAGTTCACTATTCCTTACAACCCCCATCAGAACGAGGTTGCAGAGAGGAAGAACAGGTCCATCAGAGGGGCTGCCAAAGCCATGTTATATAATCAAGGGTTGCCATTATTCTTGTGGGTAGAGGCTTGCAACACAGTTATTTATTTGTAAAACAAGAGTCCGCATCGTGCCTTGGGGCACATGACTCCTTAGGAGGCCTTTTCTGGGAAGAAGCCTGATATTGGTCATCTTCGTATCTTTGGGTGCATTACATACTCCTACATACCCAAGGAGAAGAGGACCAAACTAGAGCCCACCGCAGAGAAGGGTATCTTTGTGGGCTATAGTGAGACCTCAAAGGCCTTTCGAATTTACATTCCTGCACAGAGGAAAGTTGTTATCAGGCGGGATGTGAAGTTCGAGGAGAATAGGGCCTTTAGGAGGTCACAGGAGTTAAAGTATCTGGATCAGCTAGACCCTCAACAGCAGTTGAGTCAGTCACAGGGATCCAGTGGGCAGGGATTAGGAGGATCCGGAAGTACATCTATGATGATGTCAGGTCTGTCAGTGAGTAGTGGCTCGCCGAGCCAGAGGGGTGGTGCTCCGGGCATCATGCAGAGCAGTCCACAGAGCACTTCAGTAGGGAGTCCACTGATGGATAGTTCACACGGTACCTCAACTTCTACAGGTTCAGGTGCAAGCAAGAGGACAATAGATAGACAGTCAGGAGTTCAGGCTCCTGATGATGATGAGGACGAGGAGTTTCATTCTCCAATGGGAGAATTATGCTCAGGAAAGAGGAAGCCTAAGTGGCTTCAGGACACCTTGAGAGATGCCACATATGTTGCTGAGCCTAAGAGGCCGGTCGGAGAGAGTAGACTACCTGAGAGGTTTTGTAGCTATATGGCAATGACTACAAGCATCCTTGAATCTGAGCCTTCTAGCTATGAGGAGGTAGCTAGCCAATAGGTCTAGAGAGAGGCCATGCAAAAGGAGTATTCTTCTATCATGAAGAATGATGTTTGGGAGGTGGTGCCAAGGCCTGAGGCAAAATCCGTGGTTACTTCCAGATGGCTTTACAAGGTAAAGTATGCTGCAGATGGCAGCATTGAGAAATTCAAAGCGAGGTTTGTGGCTAGAGGGTTCTCCCAGGTAGAGGGAGTTGATTATGAGGAGACCTTCGCTCCCGTGGCTCGATATACTTCGATTCGCTCCATTATATCGATAGAAGCAGAGATGGGTTGGAAGATCCACCAAATGGATGTGAAGACCGCATTTCTCAATGGCTTCATACAGGAGGAGGTGTACATTGAGCAGCCACAGGGCTTTGAGGTGCATGGGAAGAAGTCCCATGTGTGAGACTGAAGAAGGCCCTTTATGGCCTGAAGCAAGCTCCCAGAGCTTGGTACTCCAGGATAGATACATACTTGCAGGGGATGGGTTTCACAAAGAGTGAGGCAGATCCGAACCTTTACTATATTGTGATAGGTGAGGAGCCTCTCATTCTGGTGCTGTATGTGGATGACTTGGTCATTACAGGTGCATAGAGACTCATAGAGCACTGCAAGAGAGATCTTGCAACGGAGTTTGAGATGAAGGACATCGGCTTGATCCATTACTTTTTGGGTTTGGCGGTGTGGGAGGAGGAGGGGCATTTCTTCCTGGGGCAAGGGAAGTATATTGTGGACATCCTTGGCAGATTCCATATGGAGGATTGTAAACCCATGTCGACACCGATGATCACCAACTGGAAGAAGCTTCATGCTTCAGATTCCGAGTTGGTGGATCCCACATTGTACAGGCAGCTGATTGGTTCCTTGATGTATTTGGTCAACACTAGACCAGATATCTGTTTTGCAGTCAACACGACGAGTCAGTTTATGTGTGAGCCTAGGAAGGTTCACTGGGTGGCTGCAAAACACATTTTGCGGTACTTGCAGGGGACAGTGGATTATGGTCTGGACTACAGGCAGGGGGATGGAGTGAGATTGGCAGGTTATATTGATTTTGATTGGGCAGGTTATACTGATTCTGATTGGGTAGGTTGTGCTTCTGATAGGAAGAGCACTTCAGGGTGTTTTTTTGGGGTGGGTTCGACAGTAGTATCATGGTTCAGCCAGAAGTAGCAGTCAGTGGCATTGAGTTCAGCAGAAGCAGAGTATATGGCAGCTAGCCTAGCTAGTTGTGAGGTCATGTGGCTTCGCAAGATGTTGTTTGGCTTATTTGGTCAGCCATTGAGACCTTCAGTGATTTACTGTGATAATCAGAGTTTCATTAAACTCACGGAGAATCCAATATTTCATGACAGGTCAAAGCATATCGGGATCAAATATCATTTCATTATAGACTATGTTCAGAAGGGAGCTGTGAAGCTTGAGTATATTCCAACTTATGAGCAGGTTGCAGATATTCTTGCCAAAGCCTTACCACGGGGCAAGCATGTCTAATTCAGAGACAAGATGGGTGTGGTGAGGAACACCTTCCTCAATAAGAGGGAGTGTTGAAATTTGGTACCGGAGGACAGGCGGTTCCCTAAGGCTTTGATCTTTGGCCTAGGGAAAAGTGTCCAAAAGAATTTAGTTTTTCTCCTAAAGTGACTTTATAATTTTTATAAAGTCAAATCTAATTTAAAAGTGGCTTTAAGTGATAAAGTTACTAAAGTCTAATTTTAAAGTGACTTTAATAAAGTCAATGTAAAATTAGAAAGGAAAAGTGACTTTGGACATAAATGACTAAGTGGGTCTTTATTAAAGTTGGGTGAATTAAAAAATAGAAAGTGAGACTTAAATGAACATTTAATCTCAATCTATTTCAGCCATTGGATTTAGGGATTCCCCAAAAGTCACTTAGGGTTAGATTAAAGGAGGGAAAAGAGGAAAAGGTCAATTATTCTTTCATGAGCAGATTGAGAGAAGGAGAGCAAGAGAGCAAGGGAGATTTTTGGACAGTGAGGAGAAGGCAGTAGCTTGGCACACATTCCAAGGCAACGTTTCAGCAAGTCTGTATAGTTGAGTTAGCACACAGTGAAAGGCAGATTTTGGGCATGATTTCCTAGAAAGGCTGTACAACAGTTTTGGTTCAGATTCCAAGGAGGTCGTACAGCAAGTTAGCATAGAAATCGAGGAGTAGAAAATCTAAAGTTTGCTAGCACATTTTTTTAAGGGAGGCCGTATAGCAAGTGGCTGTACCTTGGCATGCTTTTCTAGGCAAAAATCCGTACAACTGTGTTCTACACAAAAATCGAGGAAAACTGTACAATAGCATTTATGGCAACTTAGATGCTTTTCTAGGCAGTCCGTACAACAACATTTAAGGTTGAAATTTGGGCACAAAAATCGAGGAGGCCGTATAGCATTTATTGTTGTTCTGTTTTGCTATTTGTAAGTTTTTCCAGTTGGCTCTGAGGCATGGAAAACGAGATAAGTTGTAAAAGTTTGTTTGTTGATTTTTTGCTTAATATTTCTCTCACTGTAAAAAGGATTTTCTAGAAATAAGAAGGAGCTTTCAAACTGGTTTTCCCCAAGAGTTGTAGGGGTTTTTTCCAGGGTCACCTTGACCAAAAATCATTGTGTTTAAATGTGTTGAATAACTATTTATATGTGTTGATATTTATTTCTGCATTTTCCAGCATTCTGTAATATTTCCAGAATTTGTGTTTTTAGCAAAATTTATTTTCCAGTTGTTGAATGTATGGATATGGGAAAGGGCATTTAACTATTTTGGAGAAATAAGGTGAAACTGAAAACCGGGGTGGGAAATGAGAAATTTCTACATAGGGCATGAAAGCTCTAAGGTACTGTAAAGGGGTGTCTCGATCAACTTCCCAGACAATGAGTTGAAGTCGATAGGAAGCAACCACGTCGAAGGAGGGCCATAATGTATCCCACATCATCGACACAAGACAAAAGGATGCAAAATTATTTTGGATGGTACAGAGAATTAGAGGTAAGTGTAGCCATAGAAGGACAACTCTTGAACATATCGGTGACACAACAGGAAGTTGGCAAGTTTTGGATCCATAACATTGGTGGTCATGATGATGTGGTAAAAATTAAATGGAAGGAAAAAATGAACGGCCCAACCCAAGAAGGTCAACGATACAAAGGAGGATATCCCAAACCGACACAAAGTAGAAAGTGTCATGTTCAAGAGTGAGCTGCCGAAACAACGGATTAGATTTCCAAATTTCCCCCACCATTTCTGGCAAGTACCCCAATTATTTTTTAATCACAAGCTTGAAGGGGATATCATATGTTTGCACTGTAAGTTCATCATTCGGATGAATCCAACCTTGTAATTTTAATGATCCCTAGGAAGGAGAAGCTCATGTTCGTCATGGTGATGATTATGATGTCGTTTAATATTTTAATAAGTATGACAAAGGTGCAACTCGGTATCTTTTTCATATTTAGAGAGTTTGAAAAAAACACGGAAAAGAAAACTCCACATGGTCCCTTTGAGGGAAAATTTTAAGAACCCCCCCTAAATTTATATGTATAATAAATGGGCGAATCTCCATGGTATATAGGAAAAATGGAAGGCAATTTTATCAATAATATAATATGTATATATAATTTTTTGGCGAATCTCTCACCAGGCATGGCGAATATTTTGCTTAATTATAAAATCTTGAATATTTTGCTTAATTATAAAATCTTGTAAGATCTTGGTATTACCATGGGTCAATACCATGGGTTATCATAAACTTGGAGCTTAAAAATTAGTGTTAGTAATTTATAAAAATTAATAAAATTAATAGTTGATTTTTATTTTATTTTTTATTTTAAACCAAGCTAAAATTTAACATACAAATTACACATCCATTTTACTCTTGGATCCACCAGCCCTGAGAAGGGATCAAATATTTTTTACTCTATGCTAGTTTGCATATACGATATGATACCTCTCAGGATTTAGATCCAGAGTAAGATGGATTATGCTGGTTTATTACCCCATTTAAGTAGGGGTCATTCCAGGTGAATTACCATGGTCAATAACCATGTCCATTTGGTGGAATACCATGGGTCAATACCATGTGCCATTTTTATTTTTATTAATACTAATATTAGGGTTAATAATGTTTTTTTTTCATGGTATTAATAAAAATCTAGTCCATGGTATTTGTCCCATAGTATTTTGCCCATAGGTTTCACCTAAGTGACTTATGGAGTAAATATAAAAAAATGTTTTATTTGGTTACCATACCTCTCATTTATTTATATTTTTATTAATTTACCATACCTCTTTTACAAATATGGTATTTGGCCCATAGGATTCAACCTTTTTCTTGAGCCTTCATAAATAGAATGAGGGTTATGGACTAAATATAAAAAGAGGTTTTATTTATTTACCATAT
>APFE030504601.1:98408-128562 GCA_000404065.3 Pinus taeda
TTTGAGTAAGTATAAAAAGACATTTTATTTATTTACCATACCTTCACTTTACTTATATTTTATTTGTTTACACCCTTGCATGTATATAAGGTGACTTATGGAGTAAATATAAAAAATGCTTTATTTATTTACCATACCTCTCATTTATTTATATTTTTATTAATTTACCATACCTCTTTTATAAATATGGTAAATATGGTATTTGGCCCATAGGATTCACTTAAATAAAACCTATTCTTGAAAATGGGCGAATGGAAGGTTGTAACTCCTAATTCAAGGGATAAATTTACCTTTTTTACCCTCTCCCTTAAAAGAAGGTGGGCTATTTGAGGTGATTTGTAAAAATGAACTATGATACAAAATATTTGCCCACTAAAAATTTAAAACCCCTTAATTTCGCCAAAGGGTGAACATTCGCCCCTAAAATTTTCTATGGTCCCTTTTCATACATTTGTGTCTGTCAAACCCGAAAAGGTAGAAAATGATACTTGAGAGAACCGCTTGACTATTTTAGTCAAGGAGTACCTTTTTCGTAAATAGTGCATCCCGGCACATGATGTTTCACATCCATTAACAAGTTCAAAATGACAAGGGCTCGACTATCTTTTCACTTTTAAAGGGCTGGAAAAGAGCTTGAAAGCATACCCCCCCATTTTATTTTCTTTTACGAGTCAAAAGGGAAAAATACTCAGAGATCTTTTCATTTTTTATGAGTCAGAAAAGAGCTTAAACATGACTTGTCCTGGAGGAACGAGTGGTATAAAGGGTAGCAATTGGTTTAAAAAATGATGGAACTGCTCAAAACATGTAATGGTCAAGGGGTGTTATAGACATTTTTGGGCACTTCAACCCCAATCATAAATGTCCATAAATTGAGGGCTCCTAAGTGCCTAAAAGTGTTGCTTCACTTCCTAAAGGAACAAGGTCAACTGATTACATCATCTCCCAGAAGTTCTCCACTGAAAATTGCTCATAAATGGTCAAAACTGGACCATACTGAAAGCTCAATGCAGAGGGTACGATGCATATCACCTTCCTAATGTACAGAGTGCGATGCATACTGATTTTCTCCTCTGTAGGGTGCGATGGTCGGGAATGGACAAATGGCAGGGACAAAAATGCGAGGTGGAGGATCATGGAATCTTCCAGAAGCTTCCCCTCTGACACTTGCTACTCCATTTTCGACCAGGGATGAGTAAGAGATCATCATTCTCCAAGTGGAAGTAGTAACTATCAGAGAGAACCAACTAATAAAGATCCCAAAAGATGACTCACCTCTCTGTAATCATCTATATATGGATCCTTCATCACAGAGATCCAGAGGCTGGAATTTTGTATCTTATAGAGAAGTGTTGTTGGTTTTCTTGTGTACATTCACAGCGTTGGGTGATCTAGCTTTGCTTGAGGTGAAGAAGGGCTTCCTAGCAAGAAGATGATGTTGGGTCAGAGCTCATGGTTGTAATCCTCTTGCTACTTTTCATCTGAATAAAGCTATTCTTGTTTCCTTCCATATTCTTGTGTACTTGTTTATATATGCTTGTGTATGCTTAATGCACATCTGATACTGCATTATTTATGAACTTAGATCCTTGTTTCTTGCATAGTAGTATGTTGTTGTGATTCTACAGGTCCTTTTGAAGTTGAGCAGACAAAGAGCAAGGGGAAAAACTCTATCAAGAAAGAGAGGAAATCGAGCGCAAGACTCGGGTTGGCCCTCTTGGTTCTCCTCTCATCTATTTTCATAAAAGGAATCAATAGTAGACTTTGATTGTTTGTTTCTAAGATAGCCACCCATCTTAGTGGGAATAGCAGCATCTGTGTGGACACTATTCCCGTGTAACAGTAAGGAATGAAATATTGCTAGTAAAAAGTGTTGAGTGTAAGACTATTGCCATGCCTCATATCTCGTGGGGTTGGAGAAGCCACATGTTTCTTCCCCTTCTTTGCATGAGTTCCATTGGTACAATCCTAATTACTAGGTGATCATGGTGCCACCATGAGAGAGGAAGCATCAATTGAAGAGTTAAATTTGTCATTAGAAAAACTAGCTTATGCATTTAATCACTTGGAAACGTGTGGCATGTGACCCCTTTTGCTAAGTTTCATCAATAAACACCCCCCTATCTTATTTCTTTTACAACCACCAAATTTGGGGACCATAATAAGCATAACATTAAAAATATTATAACATCAAACTTTAAAGAGAAATTGTGGTGTGAGAAAGAGTTAAAGGAAAAAGGAAAATAGGATATTATAAGTGCTCAACCTAAATCTATAAAATCAAAGGCATCTCACCATCTTGACTAGTGCAAAGAAGAAAATAAGCATTTCTAAAATAAGGACAAATTCTCATGAGCTCTATGGTGAAACTAAATGTTGGCCAATTTTCAAAGCTCCCTTGGGATGAAAGAGTTTATCACTATTGTGACATTAAGAGGGTTGAAGATAAACGAAATTTTCTATGAGATTTTCCATCATATAGTGAGATTAGATATGAATTTCCAAATATTTGCCACATTATCAATCTTCTTAAAATTTTAATTTAGCAAAACTATGGTGATATCATAACACTTCTCTTAATTATTTTTAAGCACAGAAATAAAATTTAAAAAAAATGAAGTACTATCTTACCTTCTCAAGGTCCAATAAACCATTTTGCTAATCTTCATCATTGTTGCTATATAAAATTTAAAACTCCTAAATAATTTTTTTTTTTCCTTCAAACATTCAACATATTAGAGACTTTATCCACTCTATTATGTAATATAATAAATATACATTTTCAAATTATTATAAACAATAATTTGATCTTACATACCCTACCAAACACACATGGTAATTCTTAGAGGATGCATACCCATCCTCAATACTACATAACAAGGTGCTTAATGTTTACCCACCAAGATACCCACCCTCAATACCTCATAACAAGGTGCTTGATATTTTCCCACCAAAATGTAGCAACATGGGGCGAGTTTGATTAACGTCGAGAATTTGTACCTCTAGCATGAAAAACTAAAATCCATTTTCAAAAAGCATCTAAGTGACCTTAACCAAAATTTAAATGCAGCGTTGCTACTTAGTACCTTTCTCTTATGCAAAAAGTAATTGATAACAAAAGCCATTATAACTAGGATAAAAATAATACTACTACTATGTAAAAAGATGTCTATATTTATAGCGATTTTTTAACATATTTTTCTAGATAAACTACTATGTTGAGTGGCAAAGTTACTTCTATATATTCTATCTTAAATGGAATGAGAAACAAATCAACTTTTATGTTGATCTTATGCATACAACCATTGCTAATTATAAGAGTAGTGTTATTGGATGATTCTAGATTAATGATTAGGGATTTTTTGTTTAGCATTTAGCATTGTCTAATAATCTATACTTTATATATTCTTTTAAAGCTCTATTGCAAATTTATTTTTTTGGACAATGAAATTAGTTCTCTTAATATTTTTTTATAAACATAAAGTGTTTATACTTTATACAACTTTTAGACCAAAAAAGCATTTTTCCTTTTAAAACATTAACTATTAAATTTTTGTTTTTTTCAAATTTTATAACTTTAATTATTTTATCTTTGTTTTGTCTATATTATCTATATAAATTTTAATTAATTAAAATTCTTTATATTATATTTATTTTCCAAATTTTATCATACTACAATTATTTTTATATTATTAATTTTAGTGTATAACCTCATATTTCTAAAGACTTTCAACGTTATTAAAACTCACAACTACCGTTAAAGATTAATTAAAACAACTATTTAAACAGATCAAAATATAAAATCCATACAAATGATTAAGTCACAAAAATACACACCTCATCAATTAAATTTTAAATTTTATTAAATAGTTTATTTATTTAATATAATATTTTTAATTAGTTTTAACTAAACGCTGATTACCTTTAAAAGAATGCAATAGCTCATCATTGGATTTGGGGGGGGTAACTCTGTTGAATAAAATTTATCATATGACAATCCTCATAAAAAGTGATTAGCACCCCCAAAAAAAAGAGTACGAACTCATGTGTTAAATGCCGATCAGATTAATATCATAAAAACACAAAATAATAAAATATTTAAATTGTATTTAGAACTTTGTATGAATCCTTTATCATATAACATTCCTCATAAATCTTATGAACTGAAGTGCAATAAGATTAATTTCGTGAAAAATATAGCTAATCAAATATTTTCAGTCAACTTTTAAAAACTATGAAATATATGTAAAAGGTTGAATTCCTTTAGATTAAGGAGCATTTTGTAAATGAAAATAGATAACTGGATCGAGTAAAGGAGTTTAAGTAAATAATTTGTGTATGTGACAAATCGAGAAAATTAAAAAAATTACCTTTAAAGTGAGAAAAATAAAATTTGGATTTTACTAGTGTGAGGATTTAATTTTTTTAATAATTTCATTTAAAACCAATAAAAATTATTCTATTTTTAAATTTTACAGATTTAATCAAAAATATTAGGAAATTCCAAATTAAAAAATTAAAATTTAATTTTTAATTTTCAAAATAATAAATTTATTATTTAATTTTACAGAAACTTTAGTGAAATTTGTAAATTGTTTTTAAAAATTTACAAATTAATTAAGAGTCAAATATGTTTTACTATAAATGAAAACAATATAATTTGCTTTCGAAAGGTATACAAATAGGGTTCTTTCATAAATTTGGCTAAAAGAATAAAAAAAATTGACTCTCTACCAAAACCATGCTATTCATCATCCCATTGGAACTTTGTTTCCCAATAATCAAGGTTCCCACCTCCCTTTTCTATGAGCACCACCCAACAAGTATCTTTTGAATGACAAGTGGTCCCATGGATTGATGAATTGGAAGTTAGATTGAAGTTTTATAGCCATACCATGCATGTTTCCCTCACACACTCATTGTGTGTCATGGTTACTCATTTTGTCTTCCCTTTGAATCATCCCACAGGTATTGGAAGTATAAAAAGATACTCTCCATAATGTAATTTCCATCTTTGTGCTTGGTAGACACAAGATAGTCCACGTTTATGGAAGTAAACATAGAAACAATTTCCCTTAATGGATTTAGAAATATTCTCAATTTTCTTGCTTGCTCTCTCCATGTTCTTCATCCTCACAACCTTCTCCTCTGGAGGAGAAATAAATTTCCTTGTACATATTGTTTTTCCCTCAACCAATGCACTTTCCATGTACATGTTGCTTTTCCCTCAACCAATGCATTATTTTCCATGTACATGCTGTTTTTCCCTCAACCAATGCACTATTGAGAATTGTCTAAAGCATTTTGAGACAAGAACTCATCTAGTAAGGATACACTTTCTAGCCAAAATGGCCCAACACTTCAAAGGAAATAATCAATACAATCTCTCCAACCAAATGAAATTAACCAATAGAGAAATTGCAACATAAGGTTAATTAGATTCAGCTAGAATAATGTCATTTGGATTCTAGTGAGATTTCCATATGGAAATCCCTAAGACAACCATTACAAGCATTATAAGATGAAATGCAAAAACTTAAGTATGAAATGTAAGAAATAAAATTATCGGGTTAGCAAACTCCACTCTCATCTCACTATACAACATCTTCAGTGAGGTTTGGACCAAATAACTCTCCACATCTAGAACCTTCCTCAGGTTGAGAAAACATTTCTCCAAGTTAATTTAATGCAAGCCAAAATATGTAAAATTTGAATTTTTTTACATTGTACTAATTATACAGTGAAACATAGTTGATAATAGATTTTATCAATTATTTTAATTAAAAAATAAATTATTTTGGTTTTTTTCTGTTATATGGTAACATGTTATTCCCATAAAGCATCTCATGTTAGCTACAATTTTAGGCATGAGCCAATTGAGAATCACCTCGACCTTTTGAGGGTTGAGTATGATTCCTTCTTTAGATATTGCATGCTTGAATATTGAATTTGATTATGATAAAACTCACACTTACTAAATTTGATATATAGTTGATTCTCTTTCAGTGTTTGCAACTTTATTTTTAATTATTTTTCATGCTCTAACAATGTAAAATTTGAAACGAAACGGATACTGTTACTTGTTTTCTAGAAATAACAAAAAAACATATATATATATATAGATGTGGCTGTTTTCTTGCAGCATAACGATTGATAATTAGGACGTCTCAAAAGATGCGATGAGTTAGATTACCTTCCGGCCCCCATAAAAAATGCTTAATTTATTTTATGTTTTAAAATTTATTTGGGACAAATTTTTGGATCTGATATATATTTATTAAAATTGCTTGTTTTAATGGTGATATACTCCATCTATATTATTCATAAATTATTCAAAACACCAAATCCATTTATACAATTAAATACATTTCACAAAACTAAAAATAACAATCTCACTCTCACTCACACGACAATTACAATCTCACTCACACTACAAAGTTTCAATAAGAAAACCCTAGGCAACGTTAAAAAGTAATCCCTGTTGGAGACACTAACTGAATAAATGGGCAATGATTGTGATGATCTAGAAGAACACTCTAACAAAGTACGACTTACCTAAAGAAGCGAACGATTATTCGATCGTGGATAATCGGGGATGATCATGAGGATCTGTTTCAGAGTTTCCATCTGATGGCGAGGGAGTTGAGTTGACACAGTAATTCCTCCACCTCTACCCGCCAACAAAGCCAATCCCCCCATTATATTTGATGTATCCATGAATGCATCCTGCACACTCAACGGACTTCCCCATCCATGGTCTATCTCATAAACGCCAAATTTCGTCGCCAACATTGTGTGCACAATGTAGCGGACGCCTGACAATTTTTCAGTAGTAACGTGCCCTCTGCTGCTTAGCTGATATTCAGACCAGTCTACCAGATTATCGATGTACTCCTCTGTGGTGCAGGAGTTGATGATTTCTTGGATGAGACGGGCAGCAAACCGGATATCTTGCTCCAATAGCTCCTTAGCACTAGTCTGCGCATAACCGAAGCTTACGCAGTTCCCGAAATATGTTGGAGGTAAATGTGGCTTTACGCGCCCTCTACAGTCAGCTACAACTTTAAAAGCGACGCGCTCTTCCTCAGGGACTTCGCGTGCTTTCATTATGCATCTCCAAAACTGCGCGGCAACTGCTATAAAGGAAGACAGAGTTCCGGATCGCTGCTTCAATTTTTTAATCATTTTTTCGCTGAAATGAAAAGCTGATACTTCGAGTTTTGTTTCTTCTCTCGTGGATTTGTGGATTGTACTAATGTTCTCCTCTGAGGCGTTACCGGTGCTTCCTGCATATTTCATGTTCTCTTCTGAGGCGTTACCGGTGCTTCCTGCATATTTCATGGTCTCCTCTGAGGCATATTTCACGGGCAAGAAATTATCTCTCGCAAAACTAGAAACATGCGCTTCCTTACTCAGATGGGTGAGTACTTGTTTACTTGTCAATGAAATGTAATTCTGCTTCTCCCGTTTAAAGACTGTTCTCATGTGGTGAGCTCTTTTGGAAATAGGAATCCCTCTGCTTTGTTCCGCCCAACATTCCATAAAATGGAAGAATGACTTTCCGTCCGCAATAACGTGATGAAAACGGACTCCCACACAAATTCCACCTCCAACAAAACCGGTGACCTGCACCAGCCGAGATATGTCCGTCTTACACTAAATCAAACACTATCAAACTTTGGATGAATCAACAAATATAAAAAGAGATTAAACATGCGGTAGTAATTGTCGTGTTATGAAATAATAAACATCGAGAGACTCGAAGAGATAAGGTTTTTCTTGTTGTCCATTATTTTATTAAGGTTATGTACACAAAATAAAAGAGATTAACATAAATTAATTTCTCTACTTTTAATCTAAAAATAACAAACATCGAGAGAACTTGAAGAGATAAGGTTGTTTCTAAGTTGTCTATTATTTTATTAATGTTTATGTACATATCTTTTAAGTTATTCTTTGAGTTTAGATATGCACCTAAAAAACTAAATCTTTTTAAAATCATGAAACCTACATTTGGAATTATAACAATAGAAAATATGATTCTATCAATTCAATGATTTTTTGCATCATCCAAGTCTCACATCTTAGTTATCCACATTGATCATTTCCCCTTCCTCAATTCCAATGAACCTTATCAATCACAATCTATCACTTTTCTCTTCTTGTTACTAGGAACATTGATATTAATATCGTGATATTTTGCATGTCAAATACTTTGAGTATACTCCATTGGTCTTTTTCCTCATGCCTCAAACCTGAGAACAATGAGACATATTATTTGTACAATTAATTCTTGTAGCAACATTATCCATCCTTGGGTGGAATTCCTAAGCAATTTATGGACAATGTATCTTAATTTTTCTTATCATCAAATCTATGTACTAGAATTATAATCTAAAATCTAATTTGGCATGAATTTTTTCATGGTTTGAGAGATAAAGAAAATAATCAATATCCTTAATAAAAATAACAAGAGTCATGATAATTAAATTCCAAATGATAGCATATGATACTTGTATATGACAACAAAAACTTGTAGGAAGTGTCTTCCTACAAATATCTTAGAATTGACATCCATCACAAGCTCAACTAGAGTTATACCATTGAGAAAAGAAATGATGGAGGGTAGAAAGCTTATTAAGGACTTGAATATGGGATTAAAAGACTCCTCTTTGAGGCCCTCATTACAAATAAACATATATTATATGGATGTGATGTTAAGGAATGCGCTATCTTTGAAAAGTGATGAAGAAAGTTAGAAGAGATCCAAAATGAATTTATAACCTATAATCTCAAAATGAAAGTAAATACACCCAATCCTATCCTCCAAATTAAATCAGATTGTTTCCCCATTGAAAGCATATCTACATCCAAGTATTCAATGCAAAAGAGTAGGTTGAACAACATAGATGACAAGAGGCTTCCTAAAATTGCTCCAAAATCTAGCAAAACATCACCTTTGATTTACCCAAGGATACCATAAGGATGTTCAATCTTGGTAATAACATTAGGGGGGTAAAGAAAGAGATCATTTTCTAGAACATGAATAGAATATATATACTTTTGGTAAGAAGAAAATTCTATTAGTAGATATAGACTAGTACGTAGAATTGACAGAAATGTCAACCTTTCCTTCAACTAGAATTACTCGTGACCAAAAAATAAACAAGTTTGAGTTGAACTTGATCAAAACATTTGAAGACCCAAGATCCTCTCATATCGGAAACTAGGCACATAAAAAATTGAAAATGTATCTACCAAACATAAGGACATGCACTTCTATGGACCTTATAAACCATGAAAGTAAAAGAAGAGACTAGAATAAATTATCATTACAGCATCAAACCAAGGATGGAGCTGATCTTGCAATAACACCCTCTAGAATGTCTATGGGGTTTTCCCTAGAATAGACACTGGAATTCGAGGCTAAAACCCCACCTTGTAATTTTGATAGCAATTTTCAAAGGGTAAGAAGAACCATGCCCTATTTCTCCACACAATTTAGGCAAATTTTGGGAGGTGTGTAGTTGTGGAGCATGGTATAGTTGACTGGACAACACTGGCATTGATTATTGAACTTGTAAATTGGAGTCAGTGCTCAATCAATTTGAATTTGTGCTCTTTGACCTAGGAGGTCAATCCCTATGATTGTGTTTAAGACCATGGAACCCTTTGTCTAAACATGTGTGAAGCTTGGTGAATGAAAAAACCACTAGTGTAAACTTCCCTTGTGCAAGCATTTCCTCAAACCTTGAATTTGGCTTAGGGCTAGTCAACTACAAGAAAGATTGTAACGTAGCTAGCCTATGGTTGGGTGGAGAGTGGAAGTTCACCCTTCAGTTGCTAGTCAAATTAACACATACAGATAAGTATACTCGGTTATGCATGTTGGTCTACACACTATGATGTCCATTATTGTGCTTATGATTAATGATTAATCTTGTAACATCTATGAAGGAATGCTTGACTCAGTATCTAACAATGGTTGACCAACTATCTTGTATATCTATGGTGATAATGAGTTTCTTTAGTTATGTGCTCACTACTTTACTGAATTTCAAGTTGTCTGATATGCTCATAAATAGTGATTTGAAAATCACCTAGGATAAGTTCTTATTATCTTATATGTTTATGAGTTTGGGACGCTCATTGCCATGACCATGATTATGGGTTATCTTACCTATTAGGAGTTCAATTTATGTGTTGATCATTGGAAGAACATCAACAACAGATAAATGGCATTGTGTCAACAATGGATAATGTTTCAGAACCCAGATTTCATCGAAACCATATATAAGGAGAAATGGTTGGATAACATGAAGCGATAGGCTGTGATGGTACCCATAAGTTCGGGTTGAGGTGGCAGGCACCACAAAGACCTAGTAATGGCCATGTAGATGCCATGTAGTGTCCATGAGCAGTGTGGAATTGTTTGGGGTGACGTGGTAGAGCCACATGGGTCACACGTGGAGGTTTGTTGCTAATGTGGCACAATGTGATTTGTCAAACTTTGAATGTCCATAATTTTCAATTCGAAAATTAAATTGAGACATAATTTATATTACCAGAAAACTCTCGATGAGATGAATCCAATGGTAGTATTTGTTTTGAGTTTCAATGAAGTTGGAAAAAGAGGACTTTTCGTGACCCCATCTTCATAATAAACCTTGTAGGTCAAGTTAGTGGCAATAAGTAACACTTGCCACAATGCAAAGCACTAGAAAAAGGTAAGAGAGAGCATTACATGTCATATAAAGTGAGTTTTGAATTTTCAAACATGTGATATTGATAAACCATAATATTGACTCATAATATTGTAACAAAATTTATCTAATTTATATAATTAAATTAATATATAAATCAATCCAACATACTAAAAACTTTTATACACTCAAATTATATTAATTAAACCATTTGAAAAATTAAACTGAAATTTCAATAAAGTTAATTGAAAATTAAAAAAACAAAAAACAAAAATAAACAAAACAAAAACATGGGACTACTTCGATTAAATGTTTAAAATACGCACACTCAGCAGCATGGGACTACTTCGATTAATGCCGATAATTTTATGGTCCATTGTAGAAAGCCACATGTTTGGAAAGTTGGGGCATCCACACAAGCCACCGTGTAATAATGTTAGACATCGACAATCCCGCAACATCGATAGGTGGAAATGTTTATATCACATGGCACTAGGAAGGAAAGAAAAAATTAAAAATGGTTAAAAATTAATAAATTATATGTTATATATAATTCTATCCATGTTTTTAAAGGTGTTGCTGCCCATATGACGTAATACTAGTATTTTTGTATCACGTAATACTAGTTATGTACTGCGCTCATCTCATGGGAAGGAGGCTTTCTTCACATGGGAATTGTGAATTATTGGTATATGTATACAACCGTATGAATGTATACAACTCGACAAAATCAATATTCGAGTTAATAACTCCGTTGCCGTTGGATGTGGCATTTCAATTATGATTAAATTTAAAATAAAATTATAAAAATATATTTAAATTTTAGACAGAAAATTTAAAACATTTTTTTTTCAATTATATTTTATATTTGTTGAACTAATTATTATTATATGATTAGTATACGGTAATGAAATTAATTTAAAAATTAATTAACTAATTATTTTTTCTTTTTAATTTTTTAATTTTTAATTTTTGGTCTTGTTACTTAGTCAAATATAGTCGTTGGATGACTTGCTCTCTCTGTTTAACATGCAATCATGATCTGGGTCTTCAACTCGTCTTGATGATGAACCAGACTCGTTAGTTCTAAACACGTCGACAAATGAATTATGATGTGATTTTCTCTGAAGACACTTCTCATATACTTCATATTATTAGACATTATGGTTGAAAAACCAAACAAAAATTCTATATTTTATAGACATTAACATTGAAAAGAGAGAAGTATTGCAAATAACAACATTTTTCCCTGTTTATGATTATATTTAATATAATTTATTAAATCTTAATCATGAAAGTTAGATTTTTAAAAGAAAATTATAAACAAAATATTATATTTATATTAAATTGAAATAATTAAATTTATAAATAATGATAATGATGACGATGATTAACGTCTATAATTAATGCGGTATAAATTATTATTATACAAATATGATTTAAAAATATATAAAAATTATGGATTAATATTATATAATTATAAATATTTATAAATATAATATTGGTTTTTTTTTGTTTAGAAGTAGATGTTATTTATATTATATTGAAAATTGTATTTATAATACATTTTAAAATGTATATTTTCAGTAAGCTTTATAAGGTGTGTCTATTTTTAAAAAGAAAATATATATATGAAAGAAAACAATATTGTCAAAATGAAGTTGTAATGGATACTCAAGTATAACAAAACATTGCATGTATAAAATCTAAGGGAGATAGAAGCACTTTATGCGTGTTACTAGCACAAGAGTCTCCAGATCTAAAGAAATTCAAGTTTAGGAGGAAACAAATTGATGGAACTGCTAGAGATGTGCCTAATTGTGTTAAAGTAGAGTGATTTTGTATTATTTCCAATCGTTTAGCCTTGAATTCCTCTTGCTGGGAGATAAGGCTCTACACTCATCTTGTAACTTTTGAAGAGCTTAATGATGTTGTGCTAAAATCTCCAAGGAGTCTCAACCTAATAGAAAGGTTGGAAATGCCTACATGAAGTTGACAATACCAAGAATATAATCCTTAAAAGTCATATTATATTTGTTGTAACACTATCTTCATTATGTTGGCCCCCAACTTATCATGGGCATGATGAAAGGAGAATGTCACTTCAATAATTGAACTTAAGAAGGAAGTGTGACAGAGTCTCTATGTCTAAGAGGATTAGAGACTAGTTAGAATTCAAGACATACACAACATTGCACTCTATGTTGAGTCATTGCAATAGGTCTTGTCATCAATTGATACTTCACACAAGAATGATGGGTAGTACACCCCATTAACTCCCAAATCACTAGAAATATCCCACCTTGGCTTCAAGAGGAGTGTGGGATATTATTAAAAGGCATACCCAAGGATATTAAGGCGATGAGGTGATTATGGTGAACTATTAATTCAATATGATGCAATCACTTGCAGACTACCACAAAAGTTGTATACAAATTTTTCTTGATTAGATGGCAAATTTGATTTGTTATAAGGAGGTTGTCATGAGATGTTGAGTGTGAAACTTTTTCCATTTGACATTTAGGTCCCCCATTTTTCCATGGATTGCTAGTCTAGCTTGGAAATCTATTGAGGAAATATTGATTTTAAGGAAATGAAAACAAGAGATAGAGAGAAATTGGGAAAGAAGAGAGGATATGCACAAGAAATTGAAAGAAAATTTAGCATTTATACAAATGAATCCCAGTTGAAGATGTTTATTATTATTATTGGAATCTCTAATGATGATAAGGTAAGGGATAGTGAAGGGAGAGCCCATCTTGAAAGCTAGATACAAGGCTCCATTTCACTCTCTCTCACTCTCTCCCCCATCATTCTATCCCTCTATATCTTACACCACTATGTTTCCCTCCCTCTCTCTCTATCAAATGCTCACTCACTCTTTTCCCACCACTTCTCTCTCTCTCTCTCTTCTCTCTCTTCTCTTCTCTCTATATATTATATATATATATATATATATATATATATATATATATATATATATATATAACACCAATATGCTTCCCTCTCTCTCTCTCTCACACACCACATCCTTCTCTCTTGGATTCACAAATGAAGTAGGCATTGTTATAATAATGTTGTTGGTTTGTAGAAAATATAAATTCCATGTTATTGGAGGCTAACAAATAAAGATCAAAGATGGAGAGGAACATGTGATGCTTCTCTGTGGGGATGGTCAATACAACAATTGAAACCATATATACTTTCAATTTTAGTTGGTCTTTGGCCATGGTCGTAAATACTGAGAGAGTCGAGGCTATTCTCTTGTAACTAAGGAACAAACAATGCAATTCACTCTCTCTTCTCCCTACCTAGTAGTGGTGAATCTGTACGGATAGAATCTTGGTATTTATCATAATGAAATGTAGGTCATTGGTTACTTTTGATGAATATTTCATGCACAGGGTGTCCTTCAACCTTGTGGTAGAGTTGGGGATTTGTGCAACTACCAATTCAATGGTTGATTACTCAATTAATTTTATATTTTTAAAATATTAACAAATTTATTATTTAAAAAAATAAAATTCAATTATTTTTATATTCTTAAAATCTTAGTATACTTACTATTTAAGAAGAATATTTTTTTTTGCAAAGTTTGAAATAGAGGATTATACTTTTAACAATTTATTATATTTTAATTTTTTACTATTAAGTATTTAATGGTTATTCTAATTGTAATATTATATGAGGATGGATGTGAATATTTTAAGGAGACGACCATCATTTATTTTCGACATCTAAAGACTAAATTCATTTATATTCTCAATAGGCTCTTTAATCCATGTGGTACACCCTCGTAATAATACATCCATGTTAGTGTATACAACATCCAAAGTGTCATTTGATCCAAACTTTCCAAGAAAATCTTGAAAACCCTATATTTTTTAATATGAGCTTTAATCCATGTCTTATGTGCATTGTTGATTATTGTCAATCAATTGGCATAGCATTCGCTAGAGGAAATTTCAGCCTAAAAGTGGCCTCCTAAGGAAAATAATAAAATAAGAGTTATAAATTTTGGAGGGAAAAGAGGAAATCTACTTTTTCCAATTCTATTTTTTGCTTATCTCCTTATAGGTTTACTCAAATTTCAAGTCTAGACACTCATTGGATACGGAATTAAATTCCACATCCAATGAGTACCCATTATGCATACTTCTGACAAGATCCACATTGATAAAAAAAATGAAGATACATTAAAAAAGTATGTCGAACACGTATTTTTAATGTAACTTCAATTTTTATCAATGTGAGTCTTATAAAAAGTATGCATAATGGGTACTTGTTGGATGTGGAACATAATTTCGCGTCCAAAAAGTGTCTACACTTGAAATTTGAGGTAACCTATAAGGAGATAAGTCAAAAATACAATTAAACAAGTAGTTTTTTTTTTCCCTCCAAAATATTTACATGTACCTCTTTTTAAATTTAAAGGATTTTGATTAGCTTATATAGAATTATATACGTGAAAAGTTTATAGACACTTTTAGGCTGAAATTTCCTCTAATGCAATGTCCATACTTAATGTATTTAAATACTTCAATTTCCATAATATCATTCAATTCGTTATAATTGCCTCTTTGCAAAACACCAAAACTGCTAACCATAGTTTATAAGTGTAAATTATTGGGATATGAAAAATTTAGTAAGATTAGCATCATTATTCAAATTCAAGCTTATGTGATCCATTTGATTATTTGAAAACATTTTTGAAAGAAATCACATTGGTATAATTTGGTCCTAAAGATGAACCACAATGGTTGATTTGAAACGCGTCGGCCAAATTATACCAATGTGATTTCTTCCGAAAATGTTTTCAAATTAGCATTCTTGTTGAATAAAAATTTTGAATAGAAAAGAATAGATATCAAGGGAACTCAAAGAGGTGAGGTTGCATATTCATATATTTCATCACTCTAATCTTATAGTGTTTGTGTCTATTATTTGATTAATGTTTACGCACATTTAACTTTATCCTCTCTACCACTTAGTAAGTAATTCATGGCATTATGTGATTGAAATAAATATTTAATTCGAAGAAAACACACAATTAATAGTTAATGTAACCTCTCGCCCACACGACATAGAATATACGATGATAGGGTGTTATATTAAGGAACTTTGTGGTGTAAAGTTCACTGGTTCGAAACTTCGTGGGAAAAAATATAGTCATGCTAAAGGTTGGTGTGGCCCATGTCAAGTGCAATCCCCATGTTATTTTGACTTCTTAGGTGCCCTCAGGTCACAGCTACCGAAGCCATAAGTTAGGATTGTCAATCATCTTAGGACTCACATTACCTAGCAAACAAAAAAAATAGTTAATATAAATATCTCAAAATTTCATTTATCTTTTACACATTTGGTCAATATCAATACAAATATAATGCTAAGTTTAATGATTTTATTTTACATAAAAAAATCTATTAAGTTTAGTGAAATTTTCTAACTTGTAAGTTCTTTATTAATTTTAGATATGCACCTAAACAAATTAAACTTCTTAACATCATGAAATCAACATTTGGAATTTTAATTCAATTATTTTTGCATTATCAAAATCTCACTTCTTAGTTATCCACATTGATAATTTACCTTTCCTCAATTATAGGAAACCTTATCAATCACAATCTAATCACCTATCAATTTCTTCTTCTCATTACTAGCAACATTGATATGAATATGGTGATACTAACATTGATATCAATATGGTGATACTTTGCATGTCAAATATTTTCAGAACACTCGATTGGTCACTTTCCTCATGCCTCAAACCTATGATCAATGAGAAATATTATTTGTGCAATTAATTCTTGTAGCAACATTGTTCATTCTTGGGTCAGATTCTTAAGCAACTTATGGACAATGTATCATAACTTTTCTTATCATCAAATCCATCTAGTAGGATTATAATCTAACATCTAATTTGACATGCCATTTTTCATGGTTTTAGAGATAAAGTGAATAATGAATATCATTAACAAAAATAAAATAAAAAATCATGATAATTGAATCCAAAATGATCTCATATGATACTTGTATATGACAATGAAAACTTGGATGAAGTGTCTTCCTCCAAATATCTCATAAATGAAATTCAACACAAACTCAACTAGAATTATAACATTGATAAAAGAATTGATGGAGGGTGGAAAGATTAGTATGGACCTGAAGATGGGATTAAAAGACACCTATTTGAGGATATAATTACAAATAAACATATATTATATGGATGTTTTGGAATGCATTAACTTTAAAGAGTGATGGAGAAAGCTAGAAGAGATCCAAAAGGAATTTATAACCTATAATCTCAAAATTAAAGGAAATACTCCCAAACCTATCCTTGTTGAAGCAATCCTTTCCCCTGTTAAAAGCATGCTTACATATTTATTCAGTGTATAAGAAGAGTTTAAACAACATGGAAGGTGAGAGGCTTCCTAAAATTGCTTAAAACTTTAGTAAAAAACCACCTTCATTTCAGATAGGGATGGCATAAGGATGCCCAATCTTGGTTATATCATTGGGGGAGAAAGAAAGATAATTTTTTAGAATATAAATAGAATATATATACTTTTAATAAGAAGACAATTTTATTAGCAAAGATCTAGACTAGTACACAACATTGACAAAAATATCAGCATTTTATTCAACTAGATTTACTCATGACAAAGAAAAGAAAAAATTCTGAG
Source organism: Pinus taeda (assembly GCA_000404065.3). Lineage (NCBI taxonomy): Eukaryota > Viridiplantae > Streptophyta > Pinopsida > Pinales > Pinaceae > Pinus > Pinus taeda. The sequence continues at coordinate 115,795 of APFE030504601.1, forward strand.
CTCAATTGGTTCAAAACATTTGTAGACCCAAGATCCTAACATAGAGGAAACTAGGCACATAAAAATTTGAAAATGTACCTACTAGACATATGGAAATATACGCTTATGGACCTTATAAACCATGAAAGTAAATTAAGAGATCAGAATAAATTGTCATTAGAGCACCAAACAAAGGAAGGAGCCAATCTTACAAGGGAGTCCTCTAGAATGTCTATAGGGTTGTCCCTAGAGTTGACACTAGCATTTGATACTAAAATCCCACCTTCTAATTTTTCTAGCAGTTTTGAAAGGGTAAGGAGAACTCTACCCTATTTCTCCACACAATCTAGGCGAGCCCTTATTTTGTGGAGCTTAGTTTCTTGACCCAAAAGGTGTAAAATACCAATAGCTTGGTGTGTCAATACAATTCAAGAGTGTGAAAAGAAGGAAATGAAGTATGTAAGAACATTATAAGGGAAGGAATGTAATGTTGCTAGTCAATGGGGTTGAGCATACGACTATTTCCATACTTCGTATTCTAGGAGTTGGACAAGCCACATGTTTCTTCCACTTCTCTGTGTGCATTCCATTGGTAAAATTATAATTACTAGGTGATCAGGGCACCACCACAATAGAGGGACCCTCGATTGCAGAGTTAAATTGAGAAAGTAATTTATGGAGGGTGGAAAGATTATTATGGACTTGAATATGGGATTAAAATATTCTTCTTTGAGGATCTCATTAAAAAAACATATATTATATTGATGTGATATTTGGGAATGCGCTATCTTTGAAGAGTGACGAAGAATATTAGAAGATATACAAAAGGAAATTATAACCTGTAATCTCAAAATTAAAGTAAATACACCCAATCATATCCTCCTCATTAAAGAAATCATTTCCATTGTTTAAAACATGCTTACAACAAGGTATTCAATGTTTAAGAAGAGGTTAAACAACATATAATACAAGTGGCTTCCTAAAATTGCTTGAAACTCTATCAAAACACCACCTTTGGTTCAAACAAGGATGGCAGAAGGATGCCCATTCTCGGTAATACCATTGGGGCATCATTTTGTAGAATATGAATAAAATATATATAATTGTGGTATGAAAATAATTTTATTAGCAGAGATATAGACTAGTACATAGCATTGACATAAATTTTTCCTTTTCTTCAAATATAACTACTCGTGACCAAAAAAGTAAATAGGTTTGAGAAGAACTTGATCAAAAAAATTTGAAGACACAAACCATATTGGAAACTAGGCACATAAAAAATTAAAAAAGTATCTACCATACATATAGACATATACATCTATGGACATTATAAACCATGAAAGTAAAGGAAGAGGCCATAATAAAAAAAAAAATTGGAGCATCAAACCAAGGAAGGAGTCGATCTTACAAGAGCACACGCTAGAATTTATAGGGGTTTGTCCCTAGGGATAACACTGGCATCTGAGGCTAAAACCCTGCCATGCAAATTTTTTAGAATTTTTCAAAGGGTAAGGAGAATCCTGCCCTATTTCTCCACATATTTTAGCCAAACCTCATTTTATGTCACTCAGTTTCTTGACCTAAAAAGGTTTAAACCACTAATATATTCACCCACCAAAAAAATTCCAATTTGTCAAAATACTTCATGTCGTGAGTGTGATTGGTCCCCGTGTTAGGGAGAAAATCCACTAGTTCAGCCAAAATATCCTCATCATTTATTGTAAGGAATTTAGACTTGACTTTAATTTTCAAAACCTATAAAGTTTTACATGTTATAGGAGAAGTTGCATGGTAGAAAGATTGTGTAACTTATCAAGTTGTGGTTTCACTTGAGTGCATCGAATAGGAGATCACCCTTTGCAAGTAAGATACAGTGACATGAGGATGAGAAGAGACCAATAGTTATTGAATAGAGCACAAAGGCAAGGAATGATGTCAAAATATTAGAGGGTAAGTGTTATATACATTTTTGGGCACTTTAACCCCAATCACAAATGTCCATAAACTGAGGGCTCTTAAGTCCCTAAAAGGGTTGCTTCACTGCCTAAAGGAACAAGGTCCACTGATTACATCATATCCCAAAAGTTCTCCACTGAAAATTGCTCATAAATGGTCAAAACTAGACCATACTGAAAGCTCCTTGCAGGGGGTGCGATGCATATCACCTTCCCAATGTACAGGGTGCGATGCATATTTTTTTGCTCCTTTATAGGGTGCGATGGTCAGGAATGGACAAATGGCAGGGACTAAAATGCGAGGTGGAAGATCATGGAATCTTCTAGAAGCTTCCCCTTTGACACTTGCCACTCCATTTTCGATCAGGGATGAGTAAGAGATCTTCATTCTTCAAGTCCAAGCAGGAACTATCAGAGAGAAGACAGTAATCAAGATCCCAAAAGATGACTCACCTCTCTGTAATCATCTATATATGGATCCCTCATCACAGAGATCTAGAGGCTGGAATTTTGTAAGTTATAAAGAAGTGTTGTTGGTATTCTGGTGTACATTCACAGTGTTGGGTTATTTTGATTTGCTTGAGGTGAAGAAGGGCTTCTTAGCTGGAGGATGATGCTGGGTCAGAGCTGCTCATGGTTGGAATCCTCTTGCTACTTTTTATCTGAATAAAGCTATTCTTGTTTCCTTCCATATCCTGGTGTACTTGTTTATATATGTTTGTATATGGTTAATGTAGATCTGATCCTGCATTATTTATGAATTTAGATCCTTGTTTCTTGCATAGTAATGTTGCTGTGATTCTACAGGTCCTTTTGAAGCCGAGTAGACAAAGAGCGAGCAACAAAACTCTATCAAGAAGGAGAGGGAATCGAGCGCAAGACTCGGGTTGGCCCTCTTGGTTCTCCTCTCATCTATTTTCATAAAAGGAATCAATAGTAGACTTTGATTGTTTGTTTCTAAGATAGCCACCCATCTTAGTGGGAATAGCAGCATCTGTGTGGACACTATTCCCGTGTAACAGTAAGGAATGAAATATTGCTAGTAAAAAGGGTTGAGTGTAAGACTATTGCCATGCCTCATATCTCGGGGGGTTGGAGAAGCCACATGTTTCTTCCCCTTCTTTGCATGAGTTCCATTGGTACAATCCTAATTACTAGGTGATCATGGTGCCACCATGAGAGAGGAACCATCAATTGAAGAGTTAAATTTGTCATTAGAAAAACTAGCTTATGCATTTAATCACTTGGAAACGCGTGGCATGTGACCCCTTTTGGTAAGTTTCATCAATAAACACCCCCTATCTTATTTCTTTTACAACCACCAAATTTGGGGACCATAATAAGCATAACATTAAAAATATTATAACATCAAACTTTAAAGAGAAATTGTGGTGTGAGAAAGAGTTAGAGGAAAAAGGAAAATAGGATATTATAAGTGCTCAACCCAAATCTCTAAAATCAAAGGCATCTCACCATCTTGACTAGTGCAAAGAAGAAAATAAGCATTTCTAAAATAAGGACAAATTCTCATGAGCTCTATGGTGAAACTAAATGTTGGCCAATTTTCAAAGCTCCCTTGGGATGAAGGAGTTTATCACTATTGTGACATTAAGAGGGTTGAAGATAAACGAAATTTTCTATGAGATTTTCCATCATATAGTCAGATTAGATATGAATTTCCAAATATTTGCCACATTATTAATCTTCTTAAAATTTTAATTTAGCAAAACAATGGTGATATCATAACACTTCCCTTAATTATTTTTAAGCACGGAAATAAACTTTAAAAAAAATGAAGTACTATCTTGCCTTCTCAAGGTCCAATAAACCATTTTATTAATCTTCATCATTGTTTCTATATAAAATTTAAAACTCCTAAATAAATTTTTTTTTCCCTCAAACATTCAACATATTAGAAACTTTATCCACTCTATTATGTAATATAATAAATATACATTTTCAAATTATTATAAACAATAATTTGATCTTACATACCCTACCAAACACACATGGTAATTCTTAGAGGATGCATACCCATCCTCAATACTACATAACAAGGTGCTTAATGTTTACCCACCAAGATACCCACCCTCAATACCTCATAACAAGGTGCTTGATATTTTCCCACCAAAATGTAGCAACATGGGGCGAGTTACGTCGAGAATTTGTACCTCTAGCATGAAAAATTAATATCGACAATTTGTACCTCTAGCATGAAAAACTAAAATCCAAATTTAAAACAAGTGTAATATGTAGTGTTGCTACTTAGTACCTATCTCTTATGCAAAAATTAATTGATAACAAAAGTTATTATAACTAGGATAAAAAGAATACTACTACTATGTATAAAATGTCTATATTTATAGCGATTTTCAACATTTTTTTCTAGATAATTACTATGTTGAGTAGCAAAGTTACTTCTATATATTCTATCTTAAATGGAATGAGAAACAAATCAACTTTTATGTTGATCCTATGCATACAACTATTCTTAATTATAAGAGTAGTGTTATTGGATGATTCTAGATTAATGATTAGGGACTTCTTGTTTAGCATTTAGCCTTGTCTAATAGTCTATACTCTATATATTCTTTTAAAGCTCTATTGCAATTTTTTTTTGGACAATGAAATTAGTTCTCTTAGTGTTTTTTTTATAAGCATAAAGTGTTTATACTTTATACAACTTTTAAACCAAAAAAGCATTGTTCCTTTAAAACATTAACTATTAAATTTTTGTTTTTTCAAATTTTATAACTATTTCTAGTTAATTTTATCTATCTGTTTGTCTATATATCTATATATAATTTTTAATTAATTAAAATTCTTTATATTATATTTATTTTCCAAATTTTATCATACTACAATTATTTTTATATTATTAATTTTAGTGTATAACCTCATATTTCTAAAGACTTTCAACGTTATTAAAACTCACAACTACCGTTAAAGATTAATTAAAACAACTATTTAAACAGATCAAAATATAAAATCCATACAAATGATTAAGTCACAAAAATACACACCTCATCAATTAAATTTTAAATTTTATTAAATAGTTTATTTATTTAATATAATATTTTTAATTAGTTTTAACTAAACGCTGATTACTTTAAAAGAATGCATAGCTCATCATTGGATTGTAAACTCTGTTGAATAAAATATTTATCATATGACAATCCTCATAAAAAGTGATTAGCACCCCCAAAAAAAAGAGTACGAACTCATGTGTTAAATGACGATCAGATTAATATCATAAAAACACAAAATAATAAAATATTTAAATTGTATTTAGAACTTTGTATGAATCCTTGATCATATAACATTCCTCACAAATCTTATGAACTGAAGTGCAATAAGATTAATTTCGTGAAAAATATAGCTAATCAAATATTTTCATTCAACTTTTAAAAACTATGAAATATATGTAAAAGGTTGAATTCCTTTAGATTAAGGAGCATTTTGTAAATGAAAATAGATAACTGGATCGAGTAAAGGAGTTTAAGTAAATAATTTGTGTATGTGACAAATCAAGAAAATTAAAAAAAAAGTACATTTAAAGTGAGAAAAATAAAATTTGGAATATTACTTAGGTGTGAGGTTTATTTTTTTTAATAATTTAATTTAAAACTACATAAAATTATTCAATTCAATTATACAGATTTATCAAAAAATATTAGAATTCAAAATTAAAAAATATAAAAATTAATTTTTAATTTTCAAAATAATAAATTTATTATTTAATTTTACAGAAACTTTAGTGAAATTTGTAAATTGTTTTTAAAAATTTACAAATTAATTAAGAGTCAAATATGTTTTACTATAAATGAAAACAATATAATTTGCTTTCGAAAGGTATACAAATAGGGTTCTTTCATAAATTTGGCTAAAAGAATAAAAAAAATTGACTCTCTACCAAAACCATGCTATTCATCATCCCATTGGAACTTTGTTTCCCAATAATCAAGGTTCCCACCTCCCTTTTCTATGAGCACCACCCAACAAGTATCTTTTGAATGACAAGTGGTCCCATGGATTGATGAATTGGAAGTTAGATTGAAGTTTTATAGCCATACCATGCATGTTTCCCTCACACACTCATTGTGTGTCATGGTTACTCATTTTGTCTTCCCTTTGAATCATCCCACAGGTATTGGAAGTATAAAAAGATACTCTCCATAATGTAATTTCCATCTTTGTGCTTGGTAGACACAAGATAGTCCACGTTTATGGAAGTAAACATAGAAACAATTTCCCTTAATGGATTTAGAAATATTCTCAATTTTCTTGCTTGCTCTCTCCATGTTCTTCATCCTCACAACCTTCTCCTCTGGAGGAGAAATAAATTTCCTTGTACATATTGTTTTTCCCTCAACCAATGCACTTTCCATGTACATGTTGCTTTTCCCTCAACCAATGCATTATTTTCCATGTACATGCTGTTTTTCCCTCAACCAATGCACTATTGAGAATTGTCTAAAGCATTTTGAGACAAGAACTCATCTAGTAAGGATACACTTTCTAGCCAAAATGGCCCAACACTTCAAAGGAAATAATCAATACAATCTCTCCAACCAAATGAAATTAACCAATAGAGAAATTGCAACATAAGGTTAATTAGATTCAGCTAGAATAATGTCATTTGGATTCTAGTGAGATTTCCATATGGAAATCCCTAAGACAACCATTACAAGCATTATAAGATGAAATGCAAAAACTTAAGTATGAAATGTAAGAAATAAAATTATCGGGTTAGCAAACTCCACTCTCATCTCACTATACAACATCTTCAGTGAGGTTTGGACCAAATAACTCTCCACATCTAGAACCTTCCTCAGGTTGAGAAAACATTTCTCCAAGTTAATTTAATGCAAGCCAAAATATGTAAAATTTGAATTTTTTTACATTGTACTAATTATACAGTGAAACATAGTTGATAATAGATTTTATCAATTATTTTAATTAAAAAATAAATTATTTTGGTTTTTTTCTGTTATATGGTAACATGTTATTCCCATAAAGCATCTCATGTTAGCTACAATTTTAGGCATGAGCCAATTGAGAATCACCTCGACCTTTTGAGGGTTGAGTATGATTCCTTCTTTAGATATTGCATGCTTGAATATTGAATTTGATTATGATAAAACTCACACTTACTAAATTTGATATATAGTTGATTCTCTTTCAGTGTTTGCAACTTTATTTTTAATTATTTTTCATGCTCTAACAATGTAAAATTTGAAACGAAACGGATACTGTTACTTGTTTTCTAGAAATAACAAAAAAACATATATATATATATAGATGTGGCTGTTTTCTTGCAGCATAACGATTGATAATTAGGACGTCTCAAAAGATGCGATGAGTTAGATTACCTTCCGGCCCCCATAAAAAATGCTTAATTTATTTTATGTTTTAAAATTTATTTGGGACAAATTTTTGGATCTGATATATATTTATTAAAATTGCTTGTTTTAATGGTGATATACTCCATCTATATTATTCATAAATTATTCAAAACACCAAATCCATTTATACAATTAAATACATTTCACAAAACTAAAAATAACAATCTCACTCTCACTCACACGACAATTACAATCTCACTCACACTACAAAGTTTCAATAAGAAAACCCTAGGCAACGTTAAAAAGTAATCCCTGTTGGAGACACTAACTGAATAAATGGGCAATGATTGTGATGATCTAGAAGAACACTCTAACAAAGTACGACTTACCTAAAGAAGCGAACGATTATTCGATCGTGGATAATCGGGGATGATCATGAGGATCTGTTTCAGAGTTTCCATCTGATGGCGAGGGAGTTGAGTTGACACAGTAATTCCTCCACCTCTACCCGCCAACAAAGCCAATCCCCCCATTATATTTGATGTATCCATGAATGCATCCTGCACACTCAACGGACTTCCCCATCCATGGTCTATCTCATAAACGCCAAATTTCGTCGCCAACATTGTGTGCACAATGTAGCGGACGCCTGACAATTTTTCAGTAGTAACGTGCCCTCTGCTGCTTAGCTGATATTCAGACCAGTCTACCAGATTATCGATGTACTCCTCTGTGGTGCAGGAGTTGATGATTTCTTGGATGAGACGGGCAGCAAACCGGATATCTTGCTCCAATAGCTCCTTAGCACTAGTCTGCGCATAACCGAAGCTTACGCAGTTCCCGAAATACGTTGGAGGTAAATGTGGCTTTACGCGCCCTCTACAGTCAGCTACAACTTTAAAAGCGACGCGCTCTTCCTCAGGGACTTCGCGTGCTTTCATTATGCATCTCCAAAACTGCGCGGCAACTGCTATAAAGGAAGACAGAGTTCCGGATCGCTGCTTCAATTTTTTAATCATTTTTTCGCTGAAATGAAAAGCTGATAGTTCGAGTTTTGTTTCTTCTCTCGTGGATTTGTGGATTGTACTAATGTTCTCCTCTGAGGCGTTACCGGTGCTTCCTGCATATTTCATGTTCTCTTCTGAGGCGTTACCGGTGCTTCCTGCATATTTCATGGTCTCCTCTGAGGCGTTACCGGTGCTTCCGGCATATTTCACGGGCAAGAAATTATCTCTCGCAAAACTAGAAACATGCGCTTCCTTACTCAGATGGGTGAGTACTTGTTTACTTGTCAATGAAATGTAATTCTGCTTCTCCCGTTTAAAGACTGTTCTCATGTGGTGAGCTCTTTTGGAAATAGGAATCCCTCTGCTTTGTTCCGCCCAACATTCCATAAAATGGAAGAATGACTTTCCGTCCGCAATAACGTGATGAAAACGGACTCCCACACAAATTCCACCTCCAAGAAAACCGGTGACCTGCACCAGCCGAGATATGTCCGTCTTACAGTAAATCAAACACTATCAAAATACGTCTACATTTAACCACTTTCAGCGGCTAGGTCATACCTGTACCGAAAGAAGGGGAGCTTCATAGTTTTCATTCCGGGTGGGGACAAGCTGTTGGAAGAAATTCGTGTGCTGAAAATCATTGGTTTCCACATCCTGGAAGGTCATATCAGTCGATGCCTCCATGAAATCCACTCCCCCGTCGTTGCAGTCGATCTCCGGCCGACCGGATTCTCGTCCCTTCAACTGCAACCGGCCGGCGAATGGATAGAAATCCACCAGAACTAACGACAAGCTTCTCTTCAGATTCTCCACTATCACACAAAATTCCTTTTCGGTAGTCGATGCGGTCGGTTTGTAGAAAAAAAGAAAGCGCATGTTATTGGAGGCTACCGAATAAAGATCAAAGATGGAGAGGAACATGCGATGCTTCACCGTTGGGATGGCCGGTACAACAGTTGAAACCCTACATACTTTTAATGGTGCCTCCTCTGCGGCCATGGTCGTAAATACCGAGAGAGCCGAGGCAATTCTGTTGAAACCAGCCACGGTCGTAAATACTAAGAGAGCCGAAGCTATTCTCTTATAACTGAAGAACACACAATGCAACTCACTTTCTCCTCTGCTTGGATGGGAGTGGGGAAATTGGAATGGTTATGGATAGAGGCGTAGTATGTATTTATTATAATGAAACGTACGTCCTTGGTTACTCCCGATGGATACGTCATGCACACGTTGTCCCTCAACCTTGTCGTAGAGTTCGTAGAATGATTAATTACTCAATTAATTTTATCTTGTTAAATTATTAATATACTTACAAAGTCAATGGTTGATTACTTAACTAACTTTATATTTTTAAAATATTAATATACTTATCATATTATTATATTAGAATAACAAAATAATTCGCAATTACATTTTTAAACATTCATTAATAATTTTGTTTTTAATCCATTTGGTACACCAACATAAGGCAGAGGAGTTGCTCCAAAAGTAATGGAAATTCTGGTTATATTTAGAGAAAATTTGGGAAGAATTTTTGTAAATCTAAGTTACAGTTGTTAAACTCTAAAATTTTAGGTGTCCTACACGTTTTTGATGGTTTATGAGAAAATTCTTTGGCGTAAATCACATGCTCTTACATTTGTCGACGCGTTTCGAACCAACCAATGTGGTTCATAGTCAGGAAAAGTTGACGAATTAGATCTAGGTTGCAAGTTAAATAGTTAGAGCAGGACCTTCAATGGCTATATGACCTTCAATGGCTATATTTGACTAGGCAACGGCTAAATTGGCCAACTCACGGCTAATCTCGGCTAATCTTGACTTGGAAACGGCTAGCAGGATAAGACCAAAGGAAAAGAGAACACCTTAATTAAAAATTAAAATAAGTTAAAGTTAAATTCAGATTCAAGTTAAATTAATCATTTCAAATTTGTTTTAATTTTAGAGTTTAATAAAAAGAAAATCCTATTGTTAAGATTGTTATAAATAAATTTAAGTTTAATATAGTAAGAATTTATAATTTATTAATTTAATTGTTTAAAATTCATTTATTAATTTGTTTTAAAAAAAATAATAAATAAAGAAATTAATAAATAAAGAAATAAAAACATCAAAATAAAAATAAAATAAAGATAAAATTTTATTGTTAGAAATGGTTATTTTCAAAGTTTAATATAATGAGAATTTATATTTAAAAAGAAAAGAAAAAAGAAGATTAAATTCTACTCTTAGAATTGTTATTTTAGAGTTTGATATAATAAGAACATACATTTTAATTCTATATAATTGTTAAGGAAAAAAAAACAAACAAACAAACTATTTGAGTATATATAAACAAACACTCAAAGAGAAACAAAGAACTATGGCAAAAGAGATAAGGTTAAAGGATAAACCATGAAAGTAAAAGAAGAGACTAGAATAAATTATCATTAGAGCATCAAACCAAGGAAGGAGTCGATCTTGCGATAACACGCTCTAGAATTTATATGGGGTTTTCCCTAGAATAGACATTGACATTTGAGGCTAAAACCCCACCTTGTAATTTTGCTAGCAATTTTCAAAGGGTAAGGAGAACCATGCCCTATTTCTCCACACAATTTAGGCAAATTTTGGGAGGTGTATAGTTGTGGAGCATGGTATAGCTGACATGACAACACTGGAATTGACTATTGAACTTGTAAATTGGAGTTAGTGGTCAGTGAATTTGAATTTGTGCTCTTTGACCTTGGATGTCAATCCCTATGATTGTGTTTGAAAGCATGGAACCCTTTGGCTAAGCATGTGTGAAGCTTAGTGAATGAACAAACCATTCATGTAAACATCTCTTGTGCAAAAAATTCCTCAAACCTTGAATTTGGCTTAGGGCTAGTCAACTACAAGAAAGATTGTAGTGTAGCTAGTTGGGTGGAGAGTGGAAGTTCGCCCTTCAATTTCTAGTAAAATTAACACACACAGATAAGTATACCCGATTATGCATGTTGGTCTACACGCTATGATGTCCATTATTGTGCTTATGTTTAAAGATTAATCCAATAACATATATGAAGGAATGATTGATTCAATATGTAACAATGGTTGACCAACTATCTTGTATATCTATGGTGATAATGAATTGCTTTAGTTATGTGGTCACTACCTTAGTGAATTTCAAGTTGTCTGATATGCTCATAAATGGTGATTTGAAAATCACTCAAGATAACTTCTTAGTTATCTTATATGTTTATGAGTTTGGGAAGCTCATTTTCATAACCATGATTGTGGGTTATCTTACTTATTAGGAGTTCAATTTATGCGTTGTGTGTTGGACAAATGTCTCGTTAGAGCTGAGGATCATGTATTTTATGAATGTTATGATGAATTATATATATATATACTTTAACTAAGACTTGTAATCAACCTAATGGCTTGAGATTCATGTTTTTAAAGGCATGACCTATAGTCCTCTTAAGTAAATCATATAAATTTTTATGTCTTCCTGCCAATGAATGAAAGAATCCTATCTCACATCATAAGAAGGTAACTATGTGTTGTACTCAACTAGTGAGGATTCAACTAGTGATGATGGTTACATGGTTTAAGAATGATGAAATGGTTCTATGATTTGTGCATACATGTACATTGTTGTGATGCCTTGAGCTTGACAGAGTAGGTATGGTCTATGGTTCCTTAGAAACTCCGGCCTTTGGAAGACCCTTTTTCTCGAGATCTGATGTAAGTTAAACCTAATGGTGCATTAAATCTTCTATGGTCAAAGTTTTTTAATATTTTGAGTCGGTTTTTAGAACTTGTTTCTTGTCCCTAGAATTTGGTGTTTTCAGCAAATGCCCTACCTTAAGAAATTCGAATAAAAAACCTTAAATTTTCCTCCTTGCAAATTTTGGAAAATGTCGAGATCTCATCTAGGATTGGATGGTCTTCCTAGTGAATTTTGTATCTAGGACAAGATGGTCTCTTGGCAAAATTTATATTTGGGATCGATACATTTTTCATCTCCCAAGAATTGGTTGAATTTGAATACAGAAGGGGCTAAATATCCAATAGACTCATGAACGCATCCGCTAATTTGTAGCATCTAAGTTGAGTTGTGTGCATATGAAAAGTCGCCAATAATACCTGAACTAGATTTTCGATAGAATTTCCATATGATCTAGGGAATTTGAAATTTGGGGTGGTAAGTGTTGCACACCCTTGTGTAACCTCGGATGTCTGTTGGGTTGGATTTTCCACGACACAACTAAGACACAACTAAGTAATCCAAAGGTTATATTTTTTTGGCATTGTCTCAACGACGGACAATGTTCGTAACCCAGATTTCCTTGGAACCATATATAAGGAGAAACGGTTACTTCGATTAAGGATCGGAGTACTTCGATTAAATGTTTGAAATACGCACAATCAGCAGCAAGGGACTACTTCGACTAATGCTGATAATTTTATGGTCAATTGCAGAAAGCCACATGTTAGACATCGACAATC
>APFE030504603.1:0-17500 GCA_000404065.3 Pinus taeda
AAGTTATAAATTCTAGTGGGGAGGGTGCCCTTTCTCCACTCACGTGAACACTCCTCTGTGGGCCCCTCCTCCCGATACTAACTCTTCTCACCCACCTCCACTTAACTCTGTCACTTATAGTTTCTCACATGAAATAAATCATAAAACACTATGGGAAGTACATATATCCGATAGCACAAGGAATATAGCCATTGAAGGAGGTGGGGAAATCATCAAACAAATATATATATCTCAATTCTTATCATTTTGGAGCATTTTGGTCCTCGTCTATCTATGTTTAGATTGGCAAGTATGTGGTTTGAATTTGTCAACTTTTTTGAAAATGACATGTTAAAGCCTCAACCACCTCCCTTAATTTATTTGAAATTATGGGGCACTCCATGTAAAGTTTGGCTCATCTTGCTTCTATAATGCTTTAGTTTTGCTAATTTTTGATGACTTTCACTTTTCTTAGTTTTCATTTTTTATTGTTTCATTGCTTTTGTTTTGCTACCACGTTTCTAACGGTTCAAATTTTGCTACATTTTGTTGCACGATCTGAAAATTATGCTTAGTCAAAGTTCGATAATTTTGAGCGACTAGCCATTAAAAAAAAATGTAAATATGTACTTTACATAATGTTTTGTAGAGTTTTATAAATTAAACTTACTTAAATATGTATATAAATTGTTTATTTGTTAATTTAATTATTTGTATTAATCTTGCTTAGCTAAGAATTTATTCAAGTATTAAGTAATTAATTTTTATTTAGTTATTGTAAATATATTAAGTATTTTATTTTTATTATTATATTTAATAAGAATACTAATATTTATATAACCATAAGTTTATATATATTATATTGTAAATGTTTTATAAATATAAGTAGTATTCATATAAATAAATAAAAAAAATAAATATAAAATAAAACCACCAAGATAGACTGAATTCATCTCAGCGATTATTATCTTGAAGATTTCTTTTGGAACTCTCGAGATTATAATTTCTGAGAGACATCGACGTTGAGTCACATAGAGGAGCCTTCATATATTATAATGTAGGGGGATATGAAAAATATTGTTTTAAAGTTATAAATTGCAGTGGGGAGGGTGCCCTTTCTCCACTCACATGAGCACTCCTATGTGGGCCCGTCTTCCCAACACTAAATCTTCCCACCCACCTCCACTTAACTCTATCACTTATAGTTTCTCATATGAATTAAATCGTAAAACACTATACATTGACCCCTTCCCCATATATTTTTAAATTTTTGAATTTTAAATTATTATTATTATTTAAACAAAAATTATTATTTCTTCCAAAATATGTTTTATATGTTTTATTTCTTCTAATAATTTCAGGGAGTGAGAAGACAATTTTCAAACCGGAATATCCATAGCTTTCCTTAGAAAGATGGTATGGGGGATGTCTCATATGAGAGTTCAAGAAATGATCCCCAACAAAAACATTATGTGAACATCACATGAGAAGGCCCATAAATAATAACAGGAAATTTGAAACATTATCTTCCCACAAATTTGACTCATATTCATTATTTCTTCATCTCTTTCCAAATCCTTGCAGACTCAATCTCACTATGAAGAAAAGACAAGGAGATTTTTAAATTTGAAATATCCCCAATTTTCTAAACAAACATGTTGGTTGTCTCATTAGAGAAGCTTGTCAGTTAAGAAATACCAATCACATGCCATAATTTAATGTGTAGATGAGGCACCTTACAACTATTGTAATAACGAGTGAAAGGATTTATATCACACGTTCTAGCAACATTCTTTCTCTAGTAAGAAGCCATGTAAGGAATCATAGTAGAAACCTAAGAGTCATTCAAGCGTTGAAATGAATTTAAATAAACATATATAAGTAGTGGGTACCTGTGTGATAGGTAATGCGATTAGTGGGCTCTTGGAGTTCATCGAACATTCAAACGAATTTATGCCAAGTAGTGTTCATCCAGCGTTCATCCAAGTAGTGGACGCCTATAAATTGTTATAATCTCTTACAAGAAAGCCACATATTCCACTCTAACAATGCTCGGTGTGTTTTTTATATGTCAAGTTCATTATATTCTCTGACAAAAGCAACATATTACACTTGGGTATGTATGGACGCATGTCAAAACAAAAGAAAGATGGTCAAGTTTGTTATATTTTCTGACAATAAAGCAACCTGTCATACTCTGATAATGACCACTTGTGTTTATATTATGGAAACCAATAAAACTGGGAGTAGATGAAACCTTTAAAGGGCATGGGAAGTACATATATCTGATAGCATAGGGAATATAGTCATTGAAGGAAGTGGGGAAATCGCTATACAGATATAAATATGTCAATTCTTATCATTTTGGATCCTTTTGGTCCTCCTCTATCTATGTTTAGATTGGAAAGTCTGTGGTTTGAGTCTGTGGATTCTTTTTTCAAAATGAAATGTTAAGGCCTCAACCACCCCCCTTAATTTCTTTGAAATTATGGGGCCATCCATGTAAATTTTTGTTGATATTGCGTCTCTAATGCTTTAGTTTTGCTATTTTTGGATGATTTTGAATGTTCTTCGTTTTTAATTTTTATTGTTTCATTGCTTTTGTTTTGCTACAACCTTTCCAATGGTTCAATTTTCACTACATTATGTTGCACAATTTGAAAATTATGCTTGGTCAAAGTTCTATAATTTTTACTACCTAGCGATTAAAAAATATGTAAATATGTACTTTACCTAATGTTTTATAAAATTTTATAAATTTATTATTTAAATATGCATATAAATTTATTTAATTTGTTAATTTTTTTTAATTAATTAATCATTTCTTAGTTATATATTTATTTAAATTAATAGGTAATTAGATAATTTAATTTAAGTTTTTTTTTTTTGTAAGCTGAGTGGTGCCATATTTTATTAACAAAACGGAAGCATTACATAGCTAGGGTGGTCTCAACCCGCCCCGAAGGGAAACCGAGTTTATTAACCACCGGTAGTTTTTCACAACTGCCCAAAAATAGAATACTTTAAACTTGTCTTTCCATGCCTTATACACTATATCTATACTCCTATTACTACCTACAAACAACTGCATATATATAAGGGCCAAACATGGCTAAAACATAAACAAAATAATGACAGTTCCTTCATTCATCATGGACATGCCTTGAATTACTGGTTCTCTGGATTCCCTTGCTGTTTTTTCTCCTTCTTGACCAGCACCCCGCTTGCCTCAAGTTGCTGCTGCAGGTCCTCCAGCCGTTTATCTTGCATCAACAGAGTGATTACTATGTTCTTCAATTCTTTCTTTAAATTCGGGATGCCCTGAGACAGTTCAGCCATATCCATTACTATCTGTTCCATGGCTTTAGCCATGAGCCTTTTCATGACCCAGTACAAATGTAGGGACTGTTTGTAGAGTGTCATTCTTCCTCTGGTGTGCCCAGGGTCAGGCAGGAGGTCAGTCCAATCTTCCATCTCATCCTCTGACTGGGCCTGGATAGCTTCTTCCTCCCAATGCTCAATAATTCTTTTGATTTTTGGGTTTGATTTCTCTTTGTACTCCTTCTCTGCTATCCATACTCTGTTTCCTATTGTTTGTCTGGTCTGTCAGGTCCCTTCATGCATCCCTGTCTTCGTTTCTTCATCTTTGCTAGGGCTGCACTGTCGACCTCGTCGGCTTCGACCGGCCGCAATATTGCGCCCTCTCCGACCGCCTCTGCCCCTACGGCCTCTCCCTCTCCTGTTTCGACCCCTGCCCCTTCCTGCGCTGTTAGACGGGCTCCCTCCATCATCTTCGCCGCTCCCAGTTGCTGATTTGTTACGGCTCTTTCGCCTTATCTCCTGCCCAGAATCCTCTCGATCCTACAGCCTATCCTCACTCTCCCCTTCTGATACTTCATACACAGGGATGCCCTGAGGTGCGCAGTCCGCCATCTTCCGCTTCCCCTTTCTGTCTTCCTCTTTCCTGTCCTGGTCAACCTCAAAACCACTGCTCCGCATCCAGCACTGACCTCTCTGGCTTCCTTCAGCTTCCATGTTATCCTTTCGTCTTCGGCTCCACTCACCTCGAGCTCGGTTGACAGGGCTGCTCGTCTCCTTGGCGCTGTAGCTTCGCTCTGCGTGACCCAGACAGTTTCCGCTGCATACCTTCTCCCTCGGGCTAGCTCGCCACCCTCACTTCGTTACAATGCTCCTCTGCATGCTTGTTCTCATTATGTTTTGGCGCTGTATTCTCTTCCGGATCCCGACGCCATCATGTATCCACCTCTTCTCTGCCCTCGGCTTTGCCTTCCTGTCTTGTCCACTGACTTGCCGTGCTGCTCCACTTACCAACCCGCCGCACCTTTCACATGTGGAAATAATGCCTGCACTTTCCTGTTTCATCTGTCGTCGGTACATCATTCCATCCCTCTCCACGTCACTCAACCCGATCGGGTAAGTTAATTTAATTTAGTTAATTTGAAAATACATTAAATATTTTCTTTTTATTAATTATATGTAATAACAAGAAATAATAATATTAATTTAAACATAAAGTTTTATACATATAACTATAATTGTAATATGTTTATAAATATTATAATAGTATTAATATTAAATTAAACAAAAAATAAAATAAAACCATCAAAATCAAGAGCGACTGACTTGATCTCAGAGATTATGATATTCAAGATTTATTTTGGTGCTCCCTTGATATCTCCCGAGATTATAATCTCCGAGGGACATCATCGTTATGTCACATAGAGGAGCATTCATATATTATAATGTAGGGGGACACGAAAAATATTGTTTTAAGGTTTTAAATTGTAGTGGGGAGGGGGGCCTTTCTCCACTCATGTGAGAACTCCTCAGTGGGCCTCTCCTCCCACTACTAACTCTTCCCACCCAACTCCACTTAACTCTATCTCTTACAATTTGTCACATGAATTAAATTATTAAAACACTTTACATTGACCCCTTCCCCATATATTTAAAAAAAATTGAATTTTATATTATTATTATTATTTTGAATTTTTTTTATTATTTCTTCTAAAATATGTTTTATATGTTTTATTTCTTCTAATAATTGTAGGGAGTGAGAAGACAATTTCCAAACTGGAATATCTGCAGCTTGCCTTAGAAAGCTAGTATGGGGGATGTCTCATATGAGAGTTCAAAAAATGATCCCCGACAAAAACATTATGTGAACATCACATGACAAGGCCCATAAATAATAACATGCAATTTGAAACATTATCTTCCCACAAATAGGACTCATAGTATTTATTGGTTCATCCCTTTTCAAACACAGTCTCAGTCTCATTATTAAAAAAAGACAGTGGGATTTTTAAATTTGAAATATCCCCAATTTTGTAAACAAATGTGGTGGTTGTCTCATTACAGAAGCCTGCCAGTTAATAAAGATTAGTCACATGCCAGAATTTGATGTGCACATGAGATACCTTACAAGTATTGTAACAACAAGTCAAAGGATTTATATCACACATTCTAGGAATGTTCTTTCTCCAGTAAGAAGCCATGTCAGGAATCATAGTAGAAGCCTGAGATTTATTCAAGCGTTGAAACAAATTTAAACGCACATGCATAAGTAGAGGGTGCCTTTGTGATAGGTAATGCGAGTAGTGGGCCCTTGGAGTTCATCCAACATTCAAATGAATTTATGTCAAGTAGTGTTCATCCAACATTTAGCCAAGTAGCGGGTGCTTGTAGTTTGTTATAATCACTTAGAAGAAAACTGCATATTGCACTCTGGAAATGCCCGGTGTGTTTGTTATAAGTCAAGTTTGATATATTCTCTGAAAAAAGAAGCATATTACACTTCGGTATGTATGGGAGTGTGTCAAAAGATAAGCATTATGGTCAAGTTTGTTATATTTTCTGACAAGAAAGAAACCTATCACACTCTGATAAAGGTCACTTGTGCTTATATTATGGAAACCATGAAAACTGGGAGTCACTCTCTCATAATGACCAGTTATGTTTATATTAAGGAAACCATGAAAACTGCGAGTTGATGAAACCTTCAAAGGGTGTGGGAAGTACATATATCTAGTAGCACAAGGAATATAGTTGTTGAAGGAAGTGGGGAAATCAGTATACAAAAATATATATCTCAATTCTTATCATTTTGGAGCATTTTGGTCCTCCTCTATCTATGTTCAGATTGGCAAGTTTGTGGTTTGAGTTTGTCAACTATTTTGAAAATGACATGTTAAGGCCTCAACCACCCCCCTTAATTTATTTGAAATTATGGCCCCCTCCATGTAATTTTGGCTCATATTGCATCTACAATGCTTTAGTCTTGCTACTTTTCGATGATTTTCACTTTTCTTAGTTTTCAATTTTTTATTCTTTGATTGCTTTCTTTTTTTACCACCTTTGCAATGTTCAAATTTCGCTACATTTTGTTGCACGATTTGAAAACTATGCTTGGTTAAAGTTCAATATTTTTCATTTCCTAGCCATTAAGAACAACTGACTTAATCTCAAAGATTGTGATCTTGAATATTTCTTTTGGTGCTCCCTCGATATCTCCTGAGGTTATAATCTAAGAGACATTAACATTGAGTCACATAGAGGAGCCTTCAAATATTATAATGTAGGGGGATACTAAAAATATTGTTTTAAAGTTACAAATTGTAGTGGGAAGGGTGCCCTTTCTCCACTCATGTGAGAACTCCTCTGTGGGCCCCTCCTCCCACTACTAACTATTCCCACCCACCTTCACTTAACTTTATCACTTACAATTTCTCACATATATTAAATCATTAAAACACTATACATTGACCCCTTCCCCATATATTTAAAAAAAAATGAATTCTATATTATCATTATTATTATTTATATATATATATATTTATATATATATATATTATTATTATATATTCTAAAATATCTTTCATATGCTTTATTTGTTCTAACAATTGTAGGGAGTGAGAAGAACATTTCCAAATTGGAATATTCACAGCTTGCCTTAAAAAGATGGTATGGGGGATGTCTCATATGAGAGTTCCAGAAATGATCCTCAACAAAAACATTGTGTGAACATCACATGAGAAGGCCCATAAATTATAACAAGAAATTTGAAACATTATCTTCCAACAAATCTAACTCATAGTCTTTATTGCTTCATCTCTTTTCAAAGCCTTGCAAACTCAATCTTAGTATTAAAAAAAAAAGACAACGAGATTTTTAAATTTGAAATGTCCCCAATTTTTTAAACAAATGTGGTGGTTGTCTCATTAGAGAGGCTTGTTAGTTAAGAAAGACCAGTCACATGCCATAATTTGATGTGCACATGAGGCGCCTTACAAGTATTGTAATAGCGAGTGAAAGGATTTATATGACACATCTAGCAATATTCTTTCTCTAGTAAGAAGCCATGTCAGGAATCATAGTACAAACTTGGGAGTTATTCATGCATTGAAATGAATTTAAACACACATGCATAAGTAGTGGTTTCCTATGTGATAGGTAATGTGAGTAGTGGGCCCTTGAAGTTCATCCAATATTCAAATCAATTTATGCCAAGCAGTGTTCATCCAACATTCATCCAAGTAGTGGGCACCTGTAGTTTGTTATAATCTCTTATAAGAAAGCCGCATATTCTACTCCGACAATGCCAGTGTGTTTATTATAGGTCAAGTTTGTTATATTCTCTAACAAAAGAATATTCTTTGACAAAAGCAGCATATTACACTCGGGTATGTATAGGCGCATGTTAGAACAAAAGGAAGATGGTCCAGATTGTTATATGTTCTGACAAGAAAGCAACCTATCACACTTTGATAATGGTCGCTTGTGTTTATATTATGGAAACCACGAAAACTGGGACTCACACTCTAATAATGGCCACTTTCGTTTATATTATGGAAACCATGGAAACTAGGAGTCGATGAAACCTTCAAAGATCATGGGAAGTACATATATCTGGTACAGCAGGGAATATAGCCATTGAAGGAAGTGGGGAAATCACTATACAAATATATATATATATATATATCTCAATTCTGATCATTTTGGAGCATTTTGGTCCTCTTCTATCTATGTTTAGATTGGCAAGACTGTGGTTTGAGTCTGTCAACTTTTTTGAAAATGAGATGTTAAGGCCTCAACCACCCCCCATTAATTTCTTTCAATTTATGGGGCCCTCCATGTAAATTTTGGCTCATATTGCTTCTATAATGCTTTAGTTTTGCTAATTTTCGATGATTTCCACTTTTGTTAGTTTTCATTTTTCTACCACCTTTCCAATGGTTCAAATTCTGCTACATTTTGTTGCACAATTTGAAAATTATGCTTGGTCAAAGTTCAATAATTTTCACTCCCTAGCCATTAAAAAATATGTAAATATGTACTTTACATAATGTTTTATAAGATTTTATAGATTAAACTTATTTAAATATGTATATAAATTTATTTAATTTGTTAATTTTAATTAATTATATATTTTTTTGGTCAAATAAGAGTGGAGTCTTCAATTAACCGAAAAACATGATTACATATGGTACATGTCTTTACAAGTGTAAAGACCAGTAAAAGACAAACCCGTTGTTGAAAACAAACAACAAGGTAAACAATACCCTAAACATCACACAGACAAAAAAAAATTACCCTCTTTTACTGAAAGACTAACTACGAATAAATCACCGCCGTCAATCCAGTTCTTGATCTGGCAATTGACACAACATCGCTAAGAAAACTTGTGCACCCCTTAACCACTTTCCGGACCCGATATCGTCAATAAACGTTTGGTCTATAAAATTTTGGGTCAACTCTTAGCCTTAACCTCCCTCCACTTTGAAACCCGATATCCAATCAAAAAGAATAGTGCTGGAGACTTACACACCACTTAACCACAATCCAGACCCGATATCGTCAATGAACCTTTGGTTTATAAAATTTTGGGTCCAGTCTTAGCCTTAACCTCCCTCCACTTTGAAACCCGATATCCAATCAGAAAGCATCATGCCAGAGACTAATGTACCACTTAACCGTAATTTGGACCTATCAAAGAAAATGAACCTTTGGTCTATAATTTTCAAGTCCGCTCTTAGACTTAGCCTCTCACCACATTAAAACCCAATATCCATTTGATGATCAAGGGTGCTGAAAACCTACGGTCTGTGCCTATGCAACTAGCATGCGGGTTATAGGTAGATGAACCCCCATAAAAGCAAGTGATGTTAGTGCAAAGAAATAAGATCGACGGTGAGGATTAAAAGCGACACTTCAATCAGGTTCAAGGACTTCCGCCCTCTCCTGCTCTCGCTACTTATGCTTATCTTTTCCACCAATTATGTCCATTGATCTTCCATGATATAATGACTCTTGTGCATAATTACCCCACCTCTTCGTCCTTATCTTCACTTTGTGTTTATGTCTTTCCTTCATCTTACCTCTTCAACCTTCTCTTCACTTTGAGTTTGTGTCATTCCTTCAGCTCCCAGTGGTCTTCCTCCTGCTCATTCTTCATTGGTCTAGAGATTCACCATGTCTTTGTCTCCCTGTTGTTGACAATCATCACACAGTTTGCCAAAGGGTATAGACTCCTAGTCATACCAAACATAGCTTTCCTTACATAGAACCCCTTCATTCGCTAGACGATCAGCTAACATATTGGCTTTCCTTCTGACATGAACAAAGCTCACTATTCTCAGGTTTGCATGTGGGAATGAATATGCTGAAAGACCTATAAGAGCCTCTAATGTTTTGACACTTTTCCATGTGTTGTTCCATTACACATTTTCTTGGCTGCATTAATGACTAGTTCAGAGTCAGATTCAATGATGGTGTTGTGTAAATTTTCCTCCATCGGGATTTCCAGGCACTGCTCTAAGGCCATAAGCTCTGCCAAGCTATTTGTGGTAGTCCCCAAATGACTATGGAAAATATTTTTTATGCGCCCCTGCTCATCTCTTATGACACTGCCATAGCCAGCCATCCTTGGGTTGCCCTTAAAGACCCCATCTATGTTGATTTTCAAAAAAACCAGGACGAGGAGGTTACCAGATATCTTTACCAGCAGTTGTTTTTCTCACACCCTTGCCAACGACTTGGGGAACCAGAGAATGGAGACCCAATGGCATTAGTATGCAAGCATCTTGGGGTGAAGGGAGGTCCTCAAGAATTTTCCAGATAAGGGCTCTTACTGTATCTTTAAGCTGTCATAAAATTTGGACAATGATACTCTAGGTCGAGCCTATTTTGTTCTTGAAAATCATGCCATTGCATTATTTCCATACATCCCAGGTAATAAGGCCTGGAACCAGAGTTCAAGCATTGTTAACGATTTCATTACCTGAGAAGTCTTTCCCCCAATTCTTTAAAGTGTTTGTGATGTTGAGTTTGTCCCTATCTATTTTCATGAAGACTGAGGTTGCCCAATCTCACATGGTAAAGGTGAAGGGGCAGAGGATTAGTAAATGCTCCATCATCTCCTCTTGTAAGCCACATAGATGGCATTTATATGGGCCAACAAATCCCCTTTTCAGAAGATTCTCCCATGTGAGAATTTTCTTTTCGTGAACCAACCACATAAACAATTTGATTTTCATCCATTACCGGTTCTTCCAAAGATCATTCCAATTTGATTAGGGTTTGGATAATTAAAACCTAGGACCACGCATTTAGCTTCTTTGAGGTTAAAACTTCCTTCGATGTTTTGACCCCATCTCATTTCGTCAGATGTGCAAGACACCAAAATCTTCCTCTGCTCCAAGTCAAGAGCAAGGGAATCTCCCTGGGCCCTCAAAGGACTCTCTTCACTGTAACCAAGATTCTTCCACATTCTCCATTTACCATTGTCCCGTACCTGATCCCAAAAGCCACTTACAATAAGTAAACCTTTGTTATCAGTGTCATTTTTTAGAGCAGTTAATTCTTCTCTAAATAAATTTGGTTCCTGCTGGTAGTTATCCTCCCAAAACCATGCAAGGTTCCCATCTCAGATCTCGCAGAAACTATGTTTCTAGATAATGGCTCTGTTTTCCCAAGCAAGGGTCCAAATGTGGGAGCTCTTGATAAGTCTTGACATTCTAATATGATCCCTCTCCTACCAGTTATTTGAATTTTTCTCCTTCCAAAGCTTAGCCCAAGGGGTAGCTGATTCCTTGAGCCACCTCCACTGGAGTTTGGCTCTCGATAATCTACCGAGGATTTTAGGGTCATGAAGCCCGAAACCACCATGGGACTTAGGTTTGCAGAGCTTGTACCAAGCTACAAAATCCCACTTCGTTTTCTCTTCCCCTTTGCCCCAAATAAAATCTTTGAATATTCCTGATTTGTTGCACAAATCCTTTATGAAAGTCATTAAAGATTTGTTAAAAGCTTTGGCTTCCTTGACCGTGGGAATGCCCTGCACCATAGTATCATCCAAAATTTTTTGGTGAGATGAAGCAGCTCCATATATGGTCAGTTTCAGTCCCTAGATTCTTCCTTCAACACTTACACTTGTTATTGCTCTGCCTAGCCCTTCCATCATGAGTACAAAGAGGAAGGGGGATAGCATATCTCCTTGTCTGAGACCCATAGAAGGCATAAAGGTTCTTGAGGGAAAAACATTAAACAGGATTTAAAAGCTAGCTATGGATACTAGGGCCATAACCTATCTAATCCAGTTATGGTCAAAACCATAAGCTCTCAGCACTACCGTGATGTAAGACCAGCTTAGCTTGTCATAATATTTCGCTAGGTCAAACTATATGTTCATGCCAACTTGCTTATTGATCTTAAGAAATTTTACCACCTCATGAGCTTGTATGATGTTATTGAGAATCTCTATTCCTTCCACATAACCAGTTTGCTCCTCTGAGATAAGAGCTGGAAGAAGGGGCTTGAGTCTGTTAGTGATCACTTTGGAAATAATCTTGTATACCGCATTACATAAAGTTATGGGTCTGAATCAAATCTATGAAAGAGGCATTAAGAGCCTTCAAAACCGTTTTGGATCTTTTGGAGTATTCCACTACATCAAGGATGTCATGTTTGACTATTTTCCAACATGCTTTGAAGAAGTCCACATTGAATCCATCCGGGCCAAGAGCTTTCCCATTTTGCATCTCATTGATAACTTTACTGACCTCATCTTCAGATACTGCCCTATTAAGATTGTGATTGTCTTCCCTTATTACAAGCTTGGGAATATACTTTGCGAAATTGTTAATGAACTGTGACCTATCTAAGAGAGGCTCCTTTGCAATGCTAAGGAAGTGTTGTACTAGGAAATATTCCATTTCTTTGTGGGAGACAAGCTCTTTCCCTTGAAAATATCTGAGTTTTGAAATTTTGTTATGTGCCCTGTGATCCAAAGTTGATTTATGAAAAAAAAAATTGTTTTTTTCTCCTTCTCTAATCCACTGCACTCTCGATTTCTACATCCTGAATGCGCCTATCTTCCCATTCCTTCTGAAGAGACTCAGCTTGAGTTTTCCTTCCCTTGGTAAAACCATCTGTGATTATGATTTGATTAATCCCCTGGAGTTTCTATTCAACTTTTGTTTTGGCTTTAAAAATATTTCCAAACTCTTTCTTGTTCCAATCTTTGAGTCTGGATTTGATGTGTTTATGTCTTTGTTGCAACATAAAAAAATTTGTGCCTTGAATGGGCAAATATTCCATCCACCATTTGTCAATATTGCTGGTGAAGTTAGGGTGAGAGAGCCAGACATTTTCAAACCTAAAAAGTCTATTCCTCAGTGTAGCCATAAAATCAGCTTCAATCTGGATAGGCCAATGGTTTGAGCCTCCAAAGGGAAGGATTAGAGCTGACATGTCAAGGCCTGTGAGAAGGAGGTCCTCTGAGATTATGAATCTGTCTAGTTTAGAGGCAACTTTAGAAGCCCCTCCTCTCTTGTTGTTCCAGGTGAAAGTGTCATTTATTGTTTCAGCATCCACTAGTCTCATTTTGTTTATGAAGTTCTCGAAAGCAATGGAGTCTCTGCCTAGTGTTCAGGTGCAACCTTTCTTCCCTGTAAGAGATTTAACCATATTTAAATGCCCTACTATAATCCAAGGCATTTCAGGTGTTAGAGCCTAGATTTTCCTCAGGCTGGAAAGGCAAGGTTCTAGGTCCACATCAAACCACGCTCAGCCTCGTAGCTAGCCCTATGAGGACAGGAGAGGGCTCTCTCAGAGTCAATCTCGGCAAACGATAATTGATGAGGCTCGAGATGACAAAACAAAAAACTTATTTTAGGCTAGGTATGAAGTACAAAGATTTGAATTTGAGTTTTTTTTGGGTTTTGAGTCGAAAAATGGGAGAGGCAACTTTGGGTCTGGGGATGAGACACAGTTTTTGCAGAGTTCTGATTGGGGCAAGGAAGGCAATTGTTTTAATGCTTTAGAATGAATAAATGGATGGATTAGACCGGTGAGGAGCCAAGGAGGGAAAGAGGGTCTCAAGAGTCCTCCTCAAACATATGAAAACATTGAAAATTAAACAAACTTCAATGCAGAGCACAACAGTCTAGTGAATTCTACTTTAGTCACTCAGTTGTTTAACTTTAGAAGCAAGGAGAAGGGAAAATGATACACATAAACATCAATGAACTTACAATTACATATAGAAACACACCATGAAAACATAGAGCAACATGAATCCCAACAAGTGCTGCAAAACCCTGGTCTTTCCTTTGCCAAAAATGCAGAGATAGAATGTACAATCGAGTGTTAAGTAATCCCAAGTGTTCAACCATGTTAATGACTGGAAAACAACATAATATAGACAAACATAGCTCCTCCTTTCCTCTAGAGGTCGAGCTCACATGTTTAGGAGCTTATCCAACTAATCCCAAACTGAGAACTGGAATCTAGGCATCATAACAGCTTGCCTCTAGAAACAAGGAAGTTGATTCATTCAGTTTCAAACAACCTCTAAACTAATGCATCTACCTATAAAAGTAAAAATATATCATACTTACATCATGATTCCTTAATTGTCATCAAATTACATCAAGAGAGGTCAATAATTACATCAAAAAGCAAAACTAGTCAAACTGGCCGAAATTCTGAGCTGGAAGGTGAAAAATTGGGCAAAAAATCCTCTATGCGTCGCGCCAAATCCTCTGTGCATCTCGCTACTTTGGAGCTGAATTTGAGGAACTTCCTGAAGTCCAAATTAAGCCCATGATAGCTTGTTGGAAATCCCTACCTATCTACTTTCCAATCCAATTAGAATTTTTCAATTTGGTGTCCATTTTCCCCTCCAAAAATTAAATCTCCCAAGACTACTTCCTGTGTGTCAAAATAGGGGCAGTGAGGTCATTTTTTGAGTGTTTTTGACCTCTCGTGGACTTAAAACTTGCCCAAACTTCTTGGCCATGCACCAGAAGTCATGATTTGTCATGAAAAATCCAAAAATATAAAGTTTTTTCCATTTGGAACTCCCTAGCAAAAGTGCGCACCACGTGGCGCAGCTCATAGGGAGAAAAACTCTGTTTTTTAGTGCCAAAATTTGTCAAAATACCAAAAATGAACCAAATTTCTTGAAATTTGGGCTGGAGCTTCTCCATCAAGTGTCATGCTAGGCTAAAGGGGCTTAGAACAATATCCGAAGGCGATCATGCTCTTTTTTCCTTCTTTGCCTTTTGGATGCCTTCCTTAGTTTTGCCTTTAAATTCCTTATTCGTGCCTTGCAAACATTGTTCCGTGCCATGTAGTGGAAATCCATGTGTCTCACCAATGCTTTGCCACTATCGGCCTTGTCTAGCAGTCTTTCTAAGTGGATGTTGGCTCTTTCGAGCCAAGACTCCCAATCATCGTTGATCTTTTGTTCAAGTGAAGTAAGTAGTCTTGATGAGAAGTAGCTGATTTGTGATGTTTTTTATTTCTGCCACCAAGGAAAAAATTGCAACAAGGGACATTTAGGAAGGGGGAAATAGTAAGGGATTAGGGACTATTGGGACATATCTTGTTACGGAAATATAGGAGGGTTATGGAATTTTGTGTAGGGTTGGGATATTTTGTATAAGTTTAGGAAGGTTTTACATTTGGGAATTTGGGGATGGGAATTTTGGGGATAGGGGTATACTAATTTAGGGGGGTAGGGTAAACTAAAATTGAGGAAGAAATGGAATAAAAGGGGAAAAGAGAATGAAGGGAAAAGAATAAACTTGGTGGCAAACGACTTTTAAAACCTTAGGCAACAATTTTGATGTGAGGGTTTTGACATGTGTTTAGATCGTCACCATTCACCAATCACTGTGTCATAGCACGAATTTGAATGCAATGTAGTGATAGGGACCCTACCTAGCAATTTTGTGCATTTTCTTGGAAATCTAGAGAAAGTTCAAGCAGTTTTGGGCTTGTAAATGTATGCGCCATGCCACATACCCAACGCATCGTGCCTTCCCAGTGCGTCGCGCCCATGTTATTTTGCACTGTGTGTTCACTCCCAGTGCGCCACGCCACCTGCTCTATGCGCCGCGACTCCTTCCGGCTCATAGTTTCAGCATTCAAATATGATATTCGCTCTTCCACAACTTAACTTGGTTTTCCAACGATCTCTTGGTGTACTAATGATGTTTTAAACAATGAAAAACACTTATAAAGTGATGTGTTTGATTTTTGCTTCTCAAAAACCCATTTTCTTATGTTTAGTTTTGGCACTTTTTTACACTTTAATACAAATCTGCTTTTCAAATTTCTATTTGATTTTGGATTTGAATGATGAATCTTTTTGGCTATCTTTGCAGGGCCAGTGGCATCTTTTGACCAAGGAAGACCAGGGCTGCGCCTGGAGAATTGAATAACTGAAGAACTTTTGAAAATGTTACAAAAGACAAAATGTTCACTTTTCTTCAAAACAAAGTTTTGAAGAACAGTGATAATCTGTCAATATGACGATGAAATTTGTGAAATAAAAAACATGGGTAGAACCTCCCTCTGGCCTGCTGGAATTATTGGACATCGTGAAGACACAATTTGTGAATCCCTGGACCTAGTGACTGAAATGACCCTTTTGCTGACCAAGAGACCAAACAGGACTGTGAATGACTTTAAAATTGATTTTGATGCATAGACACGGACCATCAGATACATGACATGAGGGAGATGAGTGACAAGACCCTTCCATCAGAAAATCGATGCTCCTAATGGAATGCAAATGACTGGACTGAATGAGACACCTAAAAATGAAATGCAACAAAAGAGATTTTGATCACTGACGGAGGGATGACAAGACCGACTCTAACATCAGGATATCTCTCTCTCAGCTTCTCAAGGGAGGTGATAAGCTTGAGTTTGTCTTCTAGTTTTTGAGGACCATAGACATTTGTAATCATATAAGTCTCCTTATCACCCAAAAGTTGAATCACCAACGATACATAGTTCATGGATGCTTCCGCATCTAGGATTCCAAGTTTCTAGGGATCCCAAAGTGTAAGAATCCCTCTTGCCAAGTTATCTACCTTAACCTTTATATACTCATACTTTCTTAACCATTTGCTATGTATTTCTCTGATCTTTTCCATCGAACACTTAGTTTCCTGAATGAAAACCATATCTGGATTTTCTTCTTTTATTCTACTGCTCAGATTTATTTTGGTACCTCTTTCCACCTTTGCCTTTCCCCCCACTTAGTGAAACCCTCAGGATCTTTTCTTGTGGTGGTTTTTGTGGTGTTCTCTAGTTTGTTTGATGGGCAGTCTCTGTATAGGTGTCCGTGTTCATGGCACTTATGGCACTTGAGTGGGACATGTTCATAGTCCACTACCTCCACCCATTCTTCATCATATATTTCTAAAATGATCTCATCTGAACGTGCACAATATAAGTCCATTTCCACAAAAATTCAGGGAAATGAAGTGTATTTACCTCTTAGAGTTGCATTTGAAATTTTTATAAAATGCCCTAGTTTATTGCCGATAACCTTTAGAGACTTTGACAATGAATAATATAAAGGAAGGGAGTATAGTCTTATCGATACCGATACTGAAGTGAACTTTTCTCATTCTGGGACAAAATTCATCACCCATGGTCGCATGTAAAGGCCTGCAGTAGTGTAAAAATAAGGTCCTCCCTCGAATACTTTGTCTTTATCTTCTAAGCTCGTGAACACCACTGTAAAGAAGCCCTTGGATCCAAGGTGAAGGTTTATTCCCCCCTTTCGTTAACAGTGGTTCCTTATCCATGCGTGTAAGGCCTTCTCCATTGGCCAAATCCCCATAAATATGCATATAATTCCATGTTCCATCATGTGTTCTTTGTGCACCTGTAGCGTTGGGGCACTTAAAATGACCCAAGGAATTATGGTCGACTGGGGTTTGCAGACCCCTGTCACACTCATGGGTGCAACTTTATGACTGCTACCTTCTTTCCTCCTCTCCCTGCTATCTTCCTCATGACTTTCTTTTTGTTCGTTAGGTTTGATGTTTCCTGTGTTAATATCCTTAGTTATCACCTCTAGTGGTTTCTTGAAGTGATGCAGATCAGTTCCCTTGCTTCTATTCATGGCTATTTGACTGTAGGAGGGAGCAGAACTCCCTCCTCCACGACCCGCCATGGTCACCAGTTCCAAACCCTA
>APFE030504603.1:22500-32898 GCA_000404065.3 Pinus taeda
CGGTCCGGCTCCTTGCCCTTCCTTGGAGTTTCCGTTGCCTGGGGTTGCGCCACCAATTGTTGAGCCAAATTTGTAATATCCATGTCCATTATGCTGCCAATTTCTTGGAGAACCTCGTCCTGCTCTGCCGATTGAACACCAGTACTCTCCTCTTCGAGCCTGCTTTGAGAGGAGGGGAGGTATGAACTATCGTCCTTACCTCTGTTCTGAGATGAGTTATTCGAACTGGGCTCCTGTTCCTCGGATACCTCCCTCCCGCTTTCTTCCTCTTCGTCTTCTTCAGCAAAAACAACTGTGATCAGCGCTGAGACAACGAGCTTGTGGGTTCGATGATGGTATTTAAACTTGACCGTCTGCACCGTGTTACTGATGTCATTCCCAGAATCCTCAGACCCAGGAGAGCCTGGCGAGGCATAAGCAAGCGGGGAGACACACCGTGGGCTATGAGCTCCTCTGCCTCCATAATGCCCCCTCTATCCGTAATTCCGCCCTCGTCGAGACGTGGCACGTTGCCGAGGAGCCATCTCAAGCCTTTGATGCTCCGTAGCTTTCAACAGCTGACCCGTAACCTCGGGCTCTTCCTTATTCACCTTCACCTTGCGGAATTGAGATTTTCTTACTGTTGTAATATACAATGTCAGGAAGGAGCGGTTCAACTGGTTAACCCCTACCTCAATCTTCCCTCGATGCCTGGAATAGTTCTTCTTCCCTGCACTGAGCCTGGGTTTGCGCAGAGGCCTGCCCACTCCAGCACCCTCCTTCTTCCTCACCAGACAGCCATTCTCTTGCAGAATTGGGTAGCAACTCCGCGCCTCTTCAGACAGGCAATTCTTCGCCAACATTCTGCGCCTGTCCATTCTGCCTAACCCTTTGTAAATTCCTTGGGACAGCGATCGGTGTAATTTGCATTGAATTCCATTCAATGCAGCTTTAATGCAATTCATTGCACAGCTCCAAGTCGCCTTCTCGCTGAGCTCTCCTCGTGGCAGGCACATGGCCTCCATCTGTCAAGGTGGCACCCGCATCCGGGTAATAGAAACCATGCATTTTATTTGAATTAGATTATTACATTAAATCTTTAATTTGAATGTTGTTTTGATAATTTTGTATTATGTGTTTTGTATCCAGATATAATTGGTTTTTAATTATATTTTTGGATCAATTTTGTACAGGTTGTTGGGGAATATAAGGTTTGAGAGTCTTTAAGCAATAGGATTGGAGTAGTAGATCAACAAAAGATATTTAAAGCTATAAATTTTATATATCAAAACTGCATGGAACAAATTCCTTTTCTGGGAATTTTAATTTTTAAATGTTAAATAAGAGCTCAGAGATGGAGTCTAGGGTTCCCTTTTCTCTGTAAGTAGGGTACCCTTTGCATTATTGTTAAGAGTATTTTTCCTATATATCTAGGAGGAATACTCAGATCTAAGCTTGGGGGATTTGCTTTTAAGATTAGGTCTATGTTATAGAGGTATATCATGCACTATTGCAGTGTCATTATGTATTGGCAGAGTGTAATATCTTGGGAGGAACGTCGGAGAAATTTATTGTAAAAGAAGAGCATGAGATATAGAGGTTTAAGATTGTATTTTTAAACACTATTATTTATTAATATAATCTTATTCGTTTATGGAAGATTTGTGCTAATGATACCATGTTTTAACACTATTTTTTAATATATGAATCTTTGTTTCTTTGATTAGTTATCTGATCCAATAATTAAATAGATCAACCATTAACCTCTCTATCTCTAATGCATTTAAATGAATTTCTAAGTAACTATTTACTAAAAAATTTATTATCATAAATTGATTTAATAGCCATTATAATTGTGTGAACTAGTTCCCTATTTTGTTGGTTCATCTTTTAGCATTTTACTCTCTAAACAAAGGATGTTCTACTTTAAGAATATCATTTGTTAGAACTATTTCAACAACTTGGTATTCATCATACAAATCATGTTAAATCCTCATGATCTTTAAATATTTTCACTTGGTATTTAGGAACTATTTCCTATGTGTCAAATTAAAGTAGTTTTCTTTGTTTTTCCACATTATTAAGTAGCCTGCATTTAGATTAATTCATTTCATTTTTTATAAGTGTCATTCCTTAGGAGAAATCCCATGAGTGGCTTGATTGAGCCCTTATGTCATCTTAAGGACATATTTCTTGTAATCTAGCTACATGAGGGTAAATATGTAACTAATTAGTAGTATCACAAATCAAAGGGGAGAGTGAGGGGTAACTGGACCCATTTGAACTAGCAGGAATCACCATATCAAATGGATAAGGGCCTAGTTGGGGCCCTAACTAGGTGATTTGTCCATTGTTGATTATGGTCATTTTTGGCCATCAACATGGCAATATAAAGTGAATCTACAATATAAGGTTCTAAGTCTTATCACTTTCAATTTTAAATATGGATAGATTAAAAACTAGCTTTGAATTAAAGGTGGAGTTTCCAAAGAGCTACAAATCATTAAGAGTTATTAAAACTATGCTCTAGTTAAAACAAATCAACATGTTTCACATGATAAGTCACATGAGTTTTGGGCCATCACTCCAAAAATCATAGCCTCTTAAAAGAAACTTAACTTAAACACATTAATTCCCCCCATCACGGGGTCACCAAAAATGTTATAGTCTAAGTAAGGACACTGAGGGTAGACATCTAAATTAACCCGTTTGGTCAGTCTCATTCGAAACATATATTATTTCATTTTAATGACCTATAAATCCTCCATAATCTAGTGCCACAAAGTCAGTCATGAGAAGAAACCCATGAAAGGGAAAAGCTAAAAAAAATATTATCACTAGCTTTCTTAAGTCTCTTGACTCTTGGTACCAACTCCATATCTACAGTTGATACCTAAAAGTTGAGATTCTCTTACTGTAACACTTCCTCCCACATCCTTGGCTTAAATTGACTCAGTGGGAGGTATTACTTTCACTTAACTCAACCTTCATAGTCTCGTTGTAAAATACTTTGTTACCACCCATAGCCCACACTAAGGGTATAAGGAGGAAATTACTATGATTTCTCGACCTCCAAGGTCTTGTTATGGAAATGGGGTCTAATTTTTTTTCTAACTCCTAAAAATCCAAAACAAATGTCACCATTGTATTAGTCTCATCGAGACCTTTCTGGCGATATAAAATTTTCCTCAATTCGACTCTTGGATCAAAAGATATGACTAGTTAAAGGTTGACCTATTAAGTCTTGCCACATCATCCTAACCTACCACGTGGCTATCAAGGTCATCACCATGTGGAAGTTCTACTCTACCTGCCAATTTATTCATGTTTTTTTCACATCCTTATTATACATGGCCCTCCCCTTCCACGACTTGTATTATATATATATATATATATATATGGGCAAAATCTACCTTTAGCAATTTCCACGAAATGGGGCCTCCAATGCCACATCATCCTGGGGATAAAATCCTAGGGATTCCCCACAATCCCATCTTCCAAAAACATCTGGGGTCTAAGATTTCAGGATTACATGGTGCATGTACAACAACATATTGAAACCTCCCCATTGGCATATTATATATACATATTTTTGTATATTTCTTCACTTGGCTAACCATTGTAAATCCCAAAATGTTGGGCCAGTGGTGCCAGGTAAACCTTGGGAGTAAAATCCTGGGAGTTCTTAAAAATTCCTCCACTCAAACCTCTAGGGTCAGAGGAAGTGGAATGGGAATTCCCCTTTCTCGTTAGTTCGTGATGAATTCCTCTATCCCAGGATGTAAAATCACTAGTCTTCCCTCATTGCTCCCTTTCAGCTTCCTCTAGGTGGCATCATCAACTAATACTATTGGGTGACATCATGATGATGTTCCCTGCCTCAGTCTTTTTTTTAGAGCTCCTTCAGCCTCATCCTTTACAGAATTATCAGGGTGACATCAAATCCTCAACGTGGCATCCTCTAAGAGTGACATGTGTCAATTTCTTATAGGATGTTTGGCCCAACCAATACTCCAATTCTAGGTTACACGTGCCTTGCCACCATATCGCCACATCCTCCTCCTTCCACTTTGTGTGCCACATTTCCATGGATCCCACCAAAGGGTGAGACCCCTTGAGAATCCAAGTTTTGCACATTTTGACATGAGGTTCCACCTCTTTTGTCTGATGACTCTTGATTAATGGGAATTTCAATTATCGAAAAAAAAGTGGATTCCCCCTTTGCCACATCATAGGGGGGTCCAAATTCTTGGTTCCTGAGTGTTGTGTTGGCATTATGACTCATGTGTTTTCCTTGATGGAAACCTAATTGATAAATATGTCAACATGATGGTTATGAAGATGATATAAGTGATATGGACAAAGGAATATCCTTTTAGAAACAAGAAGATGATAAAGGTAATTTTTAGGAACGTGTACATGGGTTCTGTGGAGAAAATACGCATACATATGTGGGTATGGTAAAGAAAAGTGATGTACAGTTTCTGCACCATGGTATTTTTAATACCAGGGGTCATTACCATGGTATTGGCCCATAGTATTGAGTGCGATAATGAATATTTTATCCCATCAAAGAATACCATCAACATTACTAATGGATCAGTCTAAGGTATTGGCTAAGGCCTAAGCTATATAAGGAGATGATGGTGAAATTGTTAGGTGTGCAAGTTTTGTGCTTTCTATGAATGATTTGATCTAAAATAGGTGTGCGCCAAGGAGCAGGGAAAAGACACAATTGTGAAAAATATGAAGTATGGTATCATATGTATTTGCTTGATTTTCTTATTGAAATATCTAGCTGTGATAGATATGTGGTGTTAACGATACTCTAACATGAATATGAGACAATAATGTGTTTGAAGCATATTTTATGGTTTCAAAAAAAGCATGACTTAGTGATTTTAGATCTATACATGGGTTTGTTCTGAAATATTGTGTGCATACACATATCTTCGTCTAAATAGGCATGCATATTTTCTACAGTATGGACAGATCTATACATGAGTTTCTAATATTAAAGGCACATACATATGTAGGAGTGATTGATAAGAGTCACACACATCTACTAGGGTTTTGCAAGAGGAGAAAATGTTAATGGTTGATATGCTCTATTATGTTTACTATTTTCTGTCAATGAAGTATTTCTCATAATAATTTGTGTTTGACAATACTATTTGGATGAATTGATTATGAATTAAAATTTTACTAAGTGATGATACTACTGTGTGATAATTTGTATTTGGTTTAGTGATTTATGTTGGCTTCAACATTTGTTTGAGTGATTGATTCAGTAGCACAATGATTCAGATTTAGTTATCAATATTTTTAGATCTGTACGTTGGTATTCTTAAGGTGAAGCATGTACATATGTAGGTATGATCAATAACAATAGTGTATACAATCTGATGCATATTTGATCAGAGTTTGCAATGGAAGTAGTTGTTTTCTGTGATGGGTAACAATGTTTGACTAGGTATATTAGTGAGTGGGTATGTATTGGTATAATTTATTATGAATTTATCAAGTTGTTTTATTTACATTAGAAGATTTGATGATCCAGTATTTGAGCTGTTGATTTCAAAATTTATTAAGAGTGGATTTAGTTTGAAACATTCTAAAAAGAGATCCACAAAGAGTTATGGATAGAACTCTTCACAAAGGGGATTGTAGCTCCCTCCCAGTAGGAGCTGAAAATGAGAGAAGGTTGTAGCCTTCTGAAAGTAGGAGCATGTGTACTGGTTAATGTTTGTGCTAGTACAATATTATAAGAATATTATTTTTAATAAAAGAAGAAGAGAGAGAAAACAACAACGATGGTTTTCTCCGACATTAGGTTTCCACCTAAAAATCATGGTGTTCATATGGTCATGTGTGTTTTTGTTCTATCTTCTTCTTAACTTCTCGTACTTATTGTTTAATTGATTAATAATAGAACAATAATGCATTAATTAATGTTGTACAATTGAACAGATAAGTTATCTATATATACGTGTGTTTCTATAGTAACGGTCGCATACATACTCTAGTTTCCTTTACAACAATCGTGTATAATAATCAAAATAAGAGATTGAAATTGAAAGTGTGTAAAATAATGATTTCACCCCCCCCCCCCCCCACCTCCCAGTATTTTTTCCTAACAATTGGTATCAGAGAAGGTCCTTCGGAAGAAGGTTGATTGCTTGAAGCAAGATTCATCAAGATGAGGAATCAAGAGGGAGTAGCATCTATCAGGCAACCATTGTTTAATGTAACCAAATTGGTTTTCTGGAAAGTGAGCAAAAGAGCTTATCTACAGTCACTTAGAGCTAATGTTTGGGAAATTGTTGAAGGATGCTACCAACATCCATCCTCATTCCTACAAATGAAGCAGAAAAGGAAAAATATGAGACCAATGGAAAGGTTGTCAACGCTCTATTGGGAAGCTTGGCATAGTCAAAATTTGTGAAATTTATGCAGTTGAATACATCAAAGGCTATATGGGAGAAGAACATCCAAATTTATGAAGGTGATACTAAGGTAAAGAGTGCTAAACTTCAAACATTTAGAATTCAATATGAAAATCTTAGAATGCATAATGATGAAAGTATTACAAGTTTCTTTCTTAGTGTAGATGAGATCATTAATTCAATGATAAATACTGATGATGAAGTAAAAAATTCAATTGTTGTTGAGAAAATCCTGAGATTTGTAACGCCAGAATTCGATTTGAAAGTATTTTCCATTGAAGAAATGCAGGATTTAAAGAACCTTATTGTTGAAAAACTTCATGGGACCTCAACAGCCTATGAAATGAGAAAGGGGGGTACCTCAGATATCAAAGAAACAACATTCAAAGCTACTTCTAAAGGAAAATAAAAGGATGATCTTAAGGAATCAAGCTATGTATCAGATGAAGAAGAGGAAAAATTTGTAAAGAAACTCCAAGTAGGAGCTAGAAGATTTATAGGTAAGCTTCCTTTTAAATTCTTTTCTTGTGGAAGGGTTGGTCATTATGCTGCTAAATGCCCTTATAGAGAAAACCATGAAAATGGGAAGAATTATGAAAAAGTAAATTTTAGAGGAAGGTTTGAAAACAAGAAAATCTTCTACACACACGAAGATAGTGATGGTATTTCGAATGGTGAAGAAGGTGAGTCTGATCAAGAATATCAATTACTTATGACATTTGAAGATAAATGTATTGATGAGTCTGATGATTTTTTTTATTGATGCACTAGAAGAAAAGGATAATCTCATTGAAGAAATAACTCAGCTTAAAATTTGTGTAGAAGAAGCTAAATTAACAGAAGAGGCAATGCAGAAACTAATTTTAGAAATGGAGAGGCATAATGAAAAATTAGTGCTAGAGATAGTAAGTCTAAGAAAGGAACTTAAGGAAACAAAAAGTCCAAACCTTATATTTGCTAAAGGATGTGAGACTGGAGAAGAAATCATAAAAATACAACATTTTCCTCTAATAAAAATAAGTTTTGGATACAGTGGAGAATCATCAAAGACTGTAAAATCTTATGAAACATGTACATGAAGCTATCTCAATGTAGTAAAGGGAAGCAGTCAACAAAATACCAGCTCTCAGCAAAGGAATGAGGGATAAAATGGCTCTCAAGTAAACAATCCTTATCACACTCAAAAGGGAAACTATATAAAAAGGTACTATACTCCCATAGATTTATACTTCAATGGTTAGTGCTTCACTTGTCATAATTTCGGCCATAAGGCTACTCAATGTGTTTCTTATAAAACTATCATGACTAGAGACGCAAGAAAACAAAAGAATGAGATTGGATTAGAGAAATACTCTTACAATACTTTCCAACATCTTCGAAATGAAACAAAATGTTCCTTTTACAATAACTTTGGGCATAAAGAGTTCGAATGCAGAACCATAATTAGACGAACTCTTCAGAATGAAGAAAGGCAACAACATCCAAAGTATGGAAGAAGAAAACCATAGAATCTGAAAATTGTTACTTATATTTGTATGCAAGAGATCAAGAAAATCCATGGTACATTGACATTGGATGGTCAAAGCATATGGAAAGTGATAAAGATGAGTTTATGTCCTTTAATGAAATAAATAAAGAAAAGAACACAACCTTTGGAAATAACTCACATACTTCTATTAAAGGGAAAGGAACTATTTTTCCAAAGGATAAGGTTAAATTTGAAAACGTTTTTTTTGTTGATGGATTAAGACATAACTTGTTGATTTTTAGTCAAATATGTGACTAATGGCATGAATTTGTTTCCAAATCAAATAATTCTATGGTACAAAATCGCAATACAGGTTAGATCGTAATAAAGGGAACAAGAACTCCAGTTAATATCTATGTCTTGGAAGGCGGCTAATAGCATTGTTACTTGAGAAAATTAGAAGAAAGCTAGCTTTGGTACAAAATATTGGGACAACTAAGCTTCAGCCAATTACATAACTTAAGCAAAATGGGAGCAATACGTGACTTGCCTAACATCTCTCTGCCAGAAAAAGCATATGAAAATCATGTCAACTTGGTAAGCAAACTAGAGTTCAGTTTAACACTAAATAAGGTACCTCAAATAAGCCACTTGAAATTATTCATACTAATTTGTGTGGCCTATGAGAAATAAATCTCCTCAAGGTGAACAATACTTCATATTATTCATTGATGATTTTACTAGAATGTGTTGGATAAATTTAAACATAAATATGAAGAATTTGATAAATTTAAAGTCTTCAAAGTGATAGTATAAAATAAGTTAGATTTAAAAATTAAATGTCTTAGATATGATAGAGGAGGAGAGTTTATATCATATGTTTTTTTCGACTTTTGTGAACAACATGGTATTAAGAGGAAATTTTCTATAGAAAAAACACCTCAACAAAATGGAGTGGCAGAAGAATGAACAGAATAATCCAACAAATGCCATGTGCCATGCTTGATGAGTCTGGAGCACCTCATGCCTTCTGGGGGGAAGCAACACATACAACCATAAATATCCTCAACAAAGCTCATATTCAAGTAAATAGTGATAAAACTCCTTATGAACTATGGTTTGGTAAGCCTCCAACTGTCAAACATTTTAGAGTTTTTGGAAGAAAATGTTACATAAGAATAATGATGATAAGATTGGAAAGTTTGATTCTATACCTAATGAAGGAATTCTCCTTGGATACTCCTCTAGAAGCAAAGGATATAAATGCTACAATAAAATGCTTCCAAATATTGTTGAATGCATTGATATTGTAATTGATGAAGCATCCATAGGTACCAAAAGAGAAGCACCAATAGATGATGAAATTGTTTCTAAAACAAGCCAAAAGGTTGTAGGAGAGGGAACTAATGAAGCACCACAAGAAGGAATTGAAAACATAGAAGTATCAGAAAAGACTCCATCAAGGTATGTTAAAAAAAATCATTCGGAATCTAAAATTCTAGGTGAAAAGGAAGCTGGAGTACAAACTAGAAGAACTCTTGTTGAACTTCTAGTTACCTAGCGTTACTATCCACATTTGATCCTCAAAATGTAAATCAATCAAGAAAAGATGAATGTTGGGTTAAGGAAATGGATAAGGAACTTGATCAAATAGAAAAGAACCATAAATCTTAGTTAGTACCAAGACCTTGTGATAAAAATATTATTAGGACAAAATGGGTGTTCATAAATAAAATAAATGAAAATGGAGAAGTAATTAGAAACAAAGTAAGACTTGTTTGTAAAGGCTACACTCAATAGGAAGGAATATAATTTGAAGAAACATTTGCACTTGTAGCTAGACTTGAATCCATAAGAATGTTTCTTGCACTTTTAAGCTTTCATAACTTCAAAGTATTTCAAATGGATGTTAAATATGCATTTTTAAATGGGGATCTAGAAGAAGAAGTTTATATTGAACAACCTAAAGGATTTATTCTAGGCAATGATAAAAATCTTGTTTGCAAGCTTAAGAACGTTTTGTATGGATTAAAACAAGCATGGTATTCTCATATTGACAAGTATCTTCAACAACAAGGTTTCAAAAAGGGGTCAATGGAGAACAACCTATATATAAAATTTGATACAAATAAAATTTTAATAATTGTTGTTTATGTAGATGACACCATATTTTGAATTAATGTAGAAACTGTGAGTCAAGAATTTTTTTCTGCTAAGCAGTAAGAATTTGAGATGTCTATACTTGGTGAACTAACATACTTTCTTGGTCTTCAAGTTCAACAAACAAAGAATGGTATCTTTCTCTCACAAGCCAAGTACGTCAAGCATATTTTTGTAGGTTTTAACCCGATACAGAAATTACCTGTATATGAATTCTAAAACACAAAAAAGAAACAATGTGAGAGCATAACACATAAAACACATATACACAAAGATTTTCCCCTGGATCCCAAAACCGGGACTACCAGCTTGATTTTTCATTATGTTCCTTTCGATGTTACAATA
>APFE030504603.1:32918-100986 GCA_000404065.3 Pinus taeda
CCGTTATGCAATCAGCGCAACAAAGGGGGGGCGGCTAACCCCCTAGTTAACTACATGGGTTAGTCGTGGAAAGAATATAACACAACCCAACATTCTCCCACTTTTTGTTTTCTTTCCATAGGGGGCCACAAGAGAGCTTAGTCATTTATCTAGCCCATCAATGTCCATTGTTTCTCTACACCAAGAGAACTTCTCAGAGCTCACATATTTTGTCAATGCATCTGTAGTATTCTTCAAAGTGTCCATATTTACCAACAACACCTTTTTGTCTTCTATCATATCCCTCACAAAGTGATACTGAACATCAATGTGCTTTGTCTTTGAATGATATGCAGCGTTCTTTGCCAAGAAAATTACACTTTGGTTGTCACAGTCTATCCTTATAGCTCCTTGTACTAACCTCATATTTGAACACAATCTCTGCAACCAAACTACTTCCTTTCTTGCATCAGTGGCTACCATGTATTCTACCTCTGTAGTTGAAAGTGACACTACAGTTTGTTTCTTACACATCCAACTAACTGCACCTCCAAATAGGTTACATACCCACTTGTAGATCTTCTTTGATCTAGATATCTAGCCTAGTATACATCAACAAAGCCACAAATATCCAACACTCTGTCCAATCCTGGTCTTTCTTGGTAGCACAAACCATAATCACTAGTGCCATGCAAATACTTGAAAACCTACTTCACTGTTGTCCAATGCTCCTTCCCTGGTTTTGACATAAACCTGCTCAATACTCCCACTGCATGTGCAATGTCTTGTCTAGTACAAACCATTGTATACATCAGGCTACCGACTGCACTTGCATATGGAACATGGGACATGTCCTCTTCCTCTTCTTGTGTCTTGGGACATATTTAAGTAGATAACCTCACACCTACAGGAATAGGAACCTTCATTGGTTTACTATCCTGCATATTAAACCTTTGTGATATTGTCTCGACATACTTCCTCTGGTTTAACCAGAGCTTCCTATTTTCTCGGTCTCTTTTAATTTCCATGCCCAAAATACAGTTTGCAACACCAAGATATTTCCTGTTGAATTTGGAGGATAATTGGGTCTTCATAT
Organism: Pinus taeda; assembly: GCA_000404065.3. Taxonomy (NCBI): domain Eukaryota; kingdom Viridiplantae; phylum Streptophyta; class Pinopsida; order Pinales; family Pinaceae; genus Pinus; species Pinus taeda. The sequence goes on from APFE030504603.1 coordinate 33,994, forward strand.
CTTGGATAATTTCTTTGTCATTTCCAACCAGAAACATTTCATCCATATACAAGTCTAGATAAATAACACGGTCACCAATTAATTTAAAATACACACAGTGATATGATTTTCTTCTGGTGAAGCCAAGTCCCCGTATAAATGTATCAAATTTCTGATACCACATCCTTGGTGACTATTTTAACCCACACAAAGACTTCTTTAACTTGCATACCAGTTCTTTCTTACCCTTCATCGCAAAACCTTCAGGTTGCTTCATGTAGATTTCCTCTTCCAGATCCTGGTGAAGAAATGTTATCTTCACATCCATCTGTTCTACCTCAAAATCAAAAGAAACAACAACAGATAAAAGTAATCAAATAGAAGTTACCTTGCCAATAGGAGAAAAAATATCACCAAAATCAATTCCTGATAGCTAGGAATAACCTTTTTCTACCAACCGAGCTTTTATTTCCACACCTTTCCTTCTGCATTTGTCTTCTTCTTGAACACCCACTTGCTACCAATGGGTTTCCTTCCAGCCGGTAACTCCACTAGATCCCAAGCCTCATTTTTGTGTAAAGATGCCATTTCATCAACCATGGCCTCTTTTAAGAGTTTTCCATCCTCTGAATCTACTTCTTCCTTCATAGTTCTGGGATCATCATGAGTAATAGATAAAGCAAAATTTGAATAGAAAATAGATGGACTATACCTTTCTAGCTGCTTTATTTCTCGAACTAATCTTCTCACACCTGAAGTCTCTGGCTCTTCATCTTCTGATTCCTTCTCTATTGTAGAGTCTGATTCTTCCTACTTTAGCTCAAACTCTATCTTCTCAGGTTGCTTTGGATGGACTTCATGTTTAATAACATCTTTCACCTATCTGAACACCACATCTCAGTTGTACACAACCTTCCTTGTTACTAGATTACAAAGCTTATAACCCTTTAAACCATCCTTATACACAATAAAGATGCACTTTTTAGATTTACTATCTAACTTGGTTCTTTTCTCCTTTGGAACATGTACATATGCATCACATCTAAATACCATCAGATGTGAAAGAGATGGTTTCTTACCAGTCCATACCTCTTGTGGAGTCTTATCCTCCAATGCTGATGAAGGTGATTTGTTGACCAGGTAACATGCTATCTCCACTGCCTCTGCCTAGAATTCCTGTCCTAACCTGACACCACTGAGCATGCTTCTTGCCCTTTCCATCAACTTCTTGTTCATTCTTTCTACAACTCCATTTTTCTTAGGTGTGTATGGATTAGCCCTCTGACGTGCTATACCACACTTCTTATAGAATTCGTCAAATTCCTTACTGCAAAAATCTCCATCGTTACCTGTCCTCAACACCTTTATCCTCCTCTCCATCTAGTTTTCCACCAGAGCCTTAAATTCTTTAAACCTCTCAAACACTTCAGATTTCTTCTTAAGGAAATATATCCATGTATTCCTTGAGAAGTCATCTATAAATGATACATATTACACATACTTACCCAGTGATGGAACCTTCACAGGTCCAAATACATCACTGCACACAAGCTCTAATATTTGTTTCGCCCTCTTACCACTAGAGGGAAAACTCACCCGATTCTGCTTCCCATATACACAATTTTCATAGAAATCAAAATCCAAAGAGCTATTACTCATACCTTCTACCATACCTTTACCATGAGGTATTTAATGGCCCTTCTCTCCAATATGTCCAAGCCTTTGATGCCACAACTTGGCCTTCTCTCCAGAGACCACTATATTTTCTGCTCCACTTTCAGGAACCACAGAACTGTTGCACCCATCAAAAACAGTGCTACCTTGCAGATTGTATAGAGTTCCAATCCAAACTCCCTGGATCAATACCAGTGCTCCCCAAACCATCTTGTAGGTATCCTTCTTGAACATTGTTTTTACAACTGCATCATCTAGCTTTCTTACAGAAATCAGATTTCTTGCTAATGTAGGAATATGCAGAACACTCGGAAGTGTTCTAACCCTTCCACCTTGGAACTTCAACTTTACTTTTCCACGACCAACAATTCTAGCCTTCCTATCATCCCCCAAGACGACATCACCACCATCATATTTCTCATACTCACAGAACCACTCTCTATGGGGAGTGAAGTGAAAGGATGCACCTAAGTCAATCAACCATGCCTCATGATCTACATGTGTACTTGAAGAAGCCAAGTACACATCCCCATCTTCATTTGAGGTGGTTTTCACCTCTGCAGAAGGAGCATCACCAGATCCCTTTCCTTTATCAAGAGCTTTAGATTTATAGTCCATTTTGTAGTGTCCTTCCTTTCCGCATTTCCAACACACCACATTTACAGGTTTTCCTGGAGATTTAGATCTACCTCTAGATTTAGATCTCCCACTCGATGACTTATTTTTGTTTCTGTTCCGGGACCATCCTTGTACAGAAAAGGCATCACCATTCTGGCTCTCCATATTTTTCTCTCTCATCTCCTCTGTTAGCAAGGATGAGACTATTTCATCAAACTATAAGCTAGTTTCATTGATACCTATTGCAATAACGAGACTATCCCATGAATCTGGTAGAGAACAAAACAAACTGATGCACTTATATTCATCTAAAATTTTAATATCAATAGATAATAATTGACTTACCACAGTATTAAATGCATTCAGATGTTCTGTCACCAAGTCTCCATCTTTCGTCCTCAGGTTATACAGCTTTTTCCGTAGGAACAATTTATTCACGAGAGACTTACATTGGTACAAAGTCCCTAACTTTTCTCACAAAGACTTTGTCATAGCTTCCCCTGATACATTCAACAATACTGAATCCGAGACACACAATCATATTGTCCTCTTAGCCTTCCAATCCAGCTTATTCCATTCTTCATTGGACACTCCCATTGGATTAACACTCGGATCTACCACGATCCACTGATCTTTATCCACCAACAGATCCTCCACCATGAGTTTCCATATCTCAAAACTCTGACCATTAAATTTCTCGATCCCTATCTTTCCACTGCTCACCATCTTCTTTCACCACCAGAATCGAGCCCACAAATCTCCCACTGAACAGGGCCTACCATAGGCCCGAACAAAACCCCCCAGCAACAAAGGTGTCCGCTTGACGCCAAAACCAAATATAGGCTTTAACCCCATACAAAATTACCTGCATACGAATTCTAAAACATAGAAAATAAACAATGCGAGAGCATAACACATAAAACACATATACACAGAGATTTGTCGTTGGATCCCAAAACCAAGACTACCAGCTTGAATTTTCATTACGTTCCTTTAAATGTTACAATACATATCTATACATGCCGAAGCATCCAATACCATGGACTGAAAACCATCACATCCAAAACCATGTGTGAAAAATCATGCACAAAACCATAGGTAGGTCTGCCCAACGTAATATAGGGTCCAAAAACAAAATTTTAGAGTGGGGTTACTTGCACCCCTCAAACCCCCTGTGACCCCCCCCCCCACTACGCAATCGGCGCAACGAAGGGGGGGCTTCGCCCCCCTTTTAGTGCCCCAGTTAACTATGTGGGCTAGTCGTGGAAAGAATATAACACAACCCAACAATTTTGAAGAAATATGGAATGGAAGACTACAAGCTTGTATGCACACCAATGGTAACATGATGCAATCTTAGTTCACATTATGATTCTCCTTCAGTAAATCAACTAGAATACAGATCTATGATTGGAAGCTTTATGTACCTTACAGGCACAAGACCAGATATTATGCATGCAGTTGGGATTGTTGGATGGTTTCAAGCAAGTGCTAAAGAAACTCATCTTCGTGCTGTCAAGAGGATATTCAAGTATTTACAAGGAACTCAAATTTTTATCTATCGCATCCCAAAGATGTAGATTTTGCTCATGCTTACACAGACACAGATTGGGAAGGTAACATTGATGATCAAAAGAGTACTAGTGGAGGATAATTTATTTGGGACCTCATTCAGTATCATGGTTCAACAAAAGCTCCATTTCTTTACCTATTGCTGAGGAAGAATATGTTGTTGCTGGTTCTTGTTGTACTCAACTTCTATGTATGATGCAAACATTGCAAGACATTCAAATCACTTATCCTCAACATATACCTATTCTATGTGATAATACTAGTGCTATAAGCATTAATATTATGTCACACACTAAAAACCCAAGTATATTCCCATCAAATATCACTTTATGAGAGAATAGGTGCTTGAATAAAAGGTCAAACTAGATTATGTTCCTTCAAAATTACAAGTTGAAAATATATTTACAAAGGAACTTCCATGATATTCCTTTCAATATCTCAGACAGGAAACTAGGAGTGCTCTTTGCCTCCTCATTCTGTTAAATATTACGATATATATTTTCATGTTTAGGGAAGCTATGACTATAACATATTTACAGTCAACCTTCTGTACACATATCTCATGAAGGACAACCGCGTATACATGTGAGTCTTGTTCTAAGAAATAATGTATATTTCTCTAGAATTAAGAAATAGTGGGACAGTCTCAGGGAGAAGTTCTGGTATATTTTATTCAGTTAACTTGTGGCCCTCTGTTTCTGGTATAGGTTGGTTACAGTCTGTTGATATTCATATGCTACTTATAAGTGATATTGTCTTGTGTTGGTTATGAGTTGTTGCTATTGTTTTTGACTTTACTAATTGATGAGTTGGATGTGATTATACCTAATAGTGAATAAGTTGGCACAGGCTCAGGGAGGAATTTTGCTATATTTCCACTTATGATTTCTTAATAATTCCTTATTACGTAATGAAGTTTATGATTGGTAATGCTGCTGATGACACTTTTTATACTCATGTTTTGAATGATGACTATATGTTGCTTAAGAAGCTAATTGTGTTATGCAGCTTTATGATGATGATGATGCAAGATCCTATATGGTATATGATGGTTGTTGAAGACCCTCATGGTATTGATTTGATTTTAGTTATAAATATCATATATGTCTCTTCATGTAAAGGTCATGTAAATACCCATGATGTAATCCTTGTAAAACTTAGTCATTTTTGGACTATTGGGGTCAAGTCAAGTATGTATGTAATCCAAATATTTTGGGCATTTGATGTCATGTTGAGTCAAATATGTAACCCCACTCTATTGGTGATAGGAACAATCATATTTAGTTGAGTCATTGAGTCATGTACTTCCTTGAAAACATTTCAGAAGATCCAACATATGCTTAGGGGGAGCATGGTCCATATTGATATTTAGTAGATCATCCCTACAATGATCCTCTCTATAAAGGGAGCAAGAAGTATTCATTCAGAATTGATCAACCCTTTGTCCTTGATTTCAAAGGGGGAGAGTAGTTTTGTGTTTGGAGTAGAATTCTTGGAGAGATGATCGATATGTTTAGAAATGTGTTTATAACTATCTACAAGTAGTGGTGACGAAACACCAAAGTGGTTGCCATCAAGTCTAAAGGGGGAGATTGTTGGCATTGTGAATCATGTGCTGTCCTTGATGGAAACCTACTTGATAAATATGTCAACATGATGGTTATGTAGATGCTACAGGTGATATGGATAAAGCAATATCATTTTAGAGACAGAAAGATGATCAAGGTGAGGTTTAGGAAAGTATACGTGGGTTCTGTGAAGAACAGTCACGTACATACGCGTGTATGGTAAAGAACAGTCATGCATAGTTTCCACACCATGGTATTGTTAATACCAAGGGTACTTACCATGGTATTGGCCCATAGTAATGAGTGTGATAACAAATATTTGATCTCACCAAAGAATACCATCGACATTACTAAGGGATTGGTCTAATGTATCGGCTAGGAACTAAGCTATATAAGGAGATGGAGATCAAAGTGTTAGGTGTGTAATTTTTTTCTTTATAAGAATGATTTGGTTTGAAGTCGGTGTGCACCAAGGAGAAGGGAAAAGACACAAATCTGCAAAATCTGAATTATGGTATCATATGTATTTGCTTGATTTTCTTATTAAAATATCTAACTGTTATAGATCGGTGGTGTTAATGATACTCTAACATGAATATGATCTAGTAAGGGGTGTGAAGTATATTCTGTGATTGTAGTGAAAGCATGACTAAGTGATTTTAGATCTATACATGAGTTTGACTCTAAAAGATCACATACATACATGGATCTTCATCTGAATAATTGCATATATTTTCTGCAGTATGGAAAAATATGTATGTGTGTATCTAATATGAAAGATGCATACATATGCATGAGTGCTTTATAAGAGTCATGTACATATACCAAGGTTTTCCAGGATGAGATGATGTGAATGGTTTATTTGTTTTGTTATGTTTGCTATTGTCTATCAATGAGGTCTTTTTCATAATAATCCGTCTTTGACAATACTGTTTGGACTTAATTGATTATGAATTAAAAGTTGACTAAGTGGTGATAATGTTGTGTGATAATATGTATTTGGTTTAGTCATTTATGTTTGATTTAGTATATGTTTGGGGGATTGATTCAGTAGCACAGTTATTCAGATTTTTTAGTCAATATTTTGATATTTTTATGTGGATATTCTTTAGGAGAAGCACGTACATACGCACGTGTGATCAATAATAGTAGTGTATACAATGTTATACATATTTGATCAAGGTTTGTAGTGGTAGCAGTTGGTTTCTGTGATATGTAACAATTTTTTAGTCAGTATATTGGTGAGTGGGTATGCATTGGTATAATTTATTTTAAATTGATTAAGTTGTATTGGTTACATTAGAAGATTTGATGATCCAGTATTTGACTAGTTGATTTCAGAATTGATTGAGAGTGGATTTAGTTTGAAACATTCTGAAAAGTGATCCACAAAGAGCTAAGGATATCAATATTCACAAATGGGGTTGTATCTCCCTTCTAGTAGGAGATGGAAGCCGAGGGAATTTTGTATCCTTTTGCAGGTAGGAGCTTGTGTACTGGTTAAATTTTGTGCTAGTACAAGATTGCAAGAATATTATTTTTAATAAAACAAGAAGACAAAGACAACAACAACGAAAATTTTCTTCTACATTGGGTTTCCACCTAGAAGTCCTCTTGTTCATATGGTTGTATGTGTTTATGTTCTATTTTCTTCTTAACTGCTAATACTTAATGTTTAATTGATGAATAATAGAACAATAATGCACTGATGAATGTTGTACAATTGATGAGATAGGTTATCTATATATACATGGTTTTCTATAGTAACATTCATGTACATACGCTAGTTTCCTTTACATTCACGTATAATAATCAGAATAAGAGATTGAAATTGAAGGTGTGTAAAATATTGATTAACCCACCCTCTCAGTATTTTTCCTAACAGGTGGTTTCACCCCTTTAATCTGATATCCCTCGTGCCTTAGGAAAATCTCATGATGGAAGTTAAATGTGGGAACCCCCCCCTTTCCCCACTAGCATCAAAAGGGGGGTTTGCATTTCATATTGGTGATATGATTAACAAATAGTTGTTGTGATCAATCTATGCAGTGCCTGAGGTTCCTTCCCTGGGGCCTATCACCTAGCCATACGACCCCTCCTTTTCTTGTGTATCATTTGAATTTTTAGCCCCACTCGAACACACACACACACACACACACACACACACACACAAGTGTGTCTTCCCTCACGGTGACACCACCCATCTAGGGGTCCACCTCGATGTGATTCCACATTGAGAGAGAGAGAGAGAGAGAGAGAGAGAGAGAGAGAGAGAGAGTTAGGGCCAATCTTCTTAGGAAAAATATAAGTGCGACTCACACCATAGCCCTGATCCCAGCTTGACCAACTGGGCTAACCTCTCAACCTAGAGATTCGCTCAACTATACCACAAGTATTGACTTGCCTCAACCCCTACTACCATCCTCTAATTTTGTTGAGGTCTTGAACACCAACCTCTGACCTTATTTGGGCCTGACCTATAGTTCACCCATTGGTATAAGACCTTTGGGCTCTCTCCACTATCTAATTTTATCTCTTTTGTTAGAGCTACCAATACATGACCTGGCGGGTCCCACCATACATTTTGGCCTACTTGGAATATTTTTTCACATAGAAATTTTACGAGCACTTTCAACTTTTACCCAAGCCTAAATGTTGCACTATTTTTTTGCCTGCTAAGATTTGAAGGTTGAGAATTCATAAACCATTCCTTGTCCCCATGTTCATGGAAGCCATGCTATGATGTACCCACACTATCAGTTAAAGTTATTGAAGTGCGTAAGTAATTGACACCTAGAGTTTGATGGAATTATATTAGACCTTGGACCATTAATGCATCCATAAAATACAAAGGCATGCATCTAAATGTACTTCACAGAGCCATAAGGACCTTAACTAGTTTCCCAATCACATATTCTTAGATGCAATCCTTTTAATTTCTAACAACTCACATACTCAAAGAACTTATGGAAATAAAATTAGTACATTCCAACATCCAAATTTAACCAATTTCATAAACAAACATAGAGATTCAATTTACAATAGGGATTCTACCTATGATTCATACTCAAGTAAATAGATTTATTCTAGGCCCACAATTACATAGAGTTCATATAACTTCTATTCAAGCAAACAAACTAACGTCAAGAACAACAATAAGCATAAGAGTAAACCATTTCTCGACATTACCACAAATAGGGTCAATTAGAATATTAAACCAACATAAACCTTCAAAGGTATGAATGGAGTATTAAACAAGTTGTCCAACAATATTTACTTAGGGGATTCAAGCCCAAAATCCAGACTCGAGAATGAAATATCAATCAAACTATTCCTTGATATCCATAGAATAATTTAATAACACCATGCGGACACACCATTTCAATGTAGAGGAAATAATAAGCATTAACAAACACGATCTGAATTCCTCTTCAAAATAGCAAGACAAAGAACCCTTATCATTTTCATTCGATGCATTCAAATGGAAAAGACACAAAACAATAGACATCCTTATAGCATTCACTAGCACACAAGGCATGGGAAATACTTATCTTCTAATGGTGAATCTAAAAACTGAGATGGGAACTCTAATTTTCCACCCAACCATAGAAAATTTGCATCCATATCACTTGCAGTTGTCATGCCTGAGCTAGATTTAAAAGCTTGAGGGAGAGTGCTCATAGGATACTCACTTAAAACCACTGGCAGTCCAAATATTCACCCCTCTACCAAAAAACCAATACTTTATACTCGGTGCTTCTACTGTAAATCAATAGTCTAGTGCCACCAAAACACTACTCTCAATAGTCTGAAGGAAATATTCATATTGTTGTTCACTTCAACAACTTGTCCTTGTTGCACTTAATCTCTTGGAAGCTATTTATTTTCTTTTCTCTCAGCAAAAAGCCTCCCCCTCTCTAGAACAAAGCATTTCTCTTTTCCCTTTCTTCTCTCCATTATTGAGCTTGTCCTCCTTCCTGAATAGAGCGTAAATTCCTATGCACAGTGACTCCATGTTTCTCCATGTATGGCCATAATTTCCTAGACCAATGAGATGGTTCCACTTGCCTCTCTGTTTTCCCAATATCTCCTTGATTTTTATTTTGAGTTGTTTCTTGTTATAACCAATGGCTAGGCCACCTTTGCATGCCTTTATCCATGAAGTGGCTCTTCAACAACATGACCATCTACTCATAATTTTTTTTCCTTATTATTGTAACTATTGCAAAGAGGGCATGTTTACTGTCCTTGTTCTTATTCACAAATTTATTTGACATGTATTTTTGAGCACATGGGATGCTACTACTTAATCATTCATATTTTATACTAATCCCAAGCTCTCTCCCTCCCTAATGTTTGAAATTTGTGTCCCATCTCAACCTTTTTTTTTTTGTTTATAGGGTTATTACAATGTTTATAGTAGGGGAATTTTTCCTAAGGAGATGTTACAAATTCCTCTTCCTTGGAGGAACACTATCCTCGGTGTTCTAATCCTAAACACCAATAAAACACACAATTGTTTGGATATTTATAATTACAACTTGATTTACAATTACAATTCACATATATAGTTGCTTGCCCAACAACTAAATATGCATGAAAAAAATTAATTGGATTAACCACTTTCTTTGGCTTCATATTGTAGTTTCTTGGTGCTTTTCCCACACCAATCCATCTTGCTAGTTTTATTTCTTCTTGGATTACTTCCTACCTCCTACCTCCTACCTTCAACATCCAACATTGTTTTCCTTTGTGCTCGATATTCCTTCAGCAGAAAATTCTCGACCCATTTCTTCTTGGAACACCCCCAGTGTGCTTATGATTCCAATCCTCCATGCTCCTTACCGTTTTAACTTCAATTTTTTTTTTGGCATCCCCTTCTCTGCTTCCCAATCCCTTAGGCGATCTAGTCTCAATTCCATGAAGTCACTCACCTTCCATGTTCAGGAATCCCTTTCTCTTCTTCTCAATCCCTTAGGTGATGCATTCCTTTGCACAGGAGGGATTCAATAACAAAGGGAAGTACATTCCTAAACAATTTGATACCAGTCATAGCATGCTTCATGGAGATCAATGGGAACCATTAGGTGCTAGTGTTCTGCAATGGCCCTTCTTATAGGCTATTTTGTCTCATTTGATTAATCAACCTCTTAACTAGATCAATAAAAAATTTGTTCCCCTTTTACATCATCATTGTGCAAATCCCTATGCATGACTCTCTCATTCCCTAGAGTTTCTACCCTAAACTGCATCATATGAGCAAGTTTTAGGACCAGCGCATCATGGCTAGTTGCCAGATAGCGTTCACCTACAGGTTTCTCCACTGTGGCTTGCATTGATCACCTACAGGTTGGTCCCCTTTGCAAATGTGTTGGTTCTAGAAATTCGGGAAAAAGAAATAGAATCCTGAAGTGTTGGGATGGGGTCCCCAGGGGTAGAATTGAATTAATTTAGTCATTTTGTGTAAATTATTTTGTAAAGAATATAAAGTCTCCATGAAATATGGATGTTGAGTGCGTAGCTAGTCAAGAGTCACAGGGGCCTTAGCCCCTTGATTGGGTAAGTGATAGGCGGTTTTGAAGACTCACCCATGAGATGGGGGCCATGGTATTGTATTAGAAAAGCTATAAATAGTTGAGTCATAGCGAGTCTTAGAGATACATTTTGATAGATAAGAATAGAGAGATGAATGAATGAATGATGTTGTAAATGTTTGATAGACATGAAGGTATGTTTCTATCAGCACCAAAGGAAAGACTCTGTAGCGGAGTGCGCGAAGGCCTGGAAGATTCCACAGCTGAGTGCGTGGACCCCTACAACTGAGTGCGCGGGGTACTTCAAGTCTGTACTAGAAAGATCTTGATTAGTAAACACTGATTTTGGGTTGGAAATACTTGCATCTATGTGTTTAATTGTTATGCCACTTTCGCTGTTGTTTCTATAATTTAATGTGTTCTCTTCGCATGAATTGGGTTAATTGAATATGTTTATGCTTAACAAGAGGATTGAATGACATTCACAAAGATCTAAATCTATTTTGGGTTAGTTCCGAATAAGGAAGATAGGTCCGTGTGATAGAAAATCTAGATCTCAAAAGCCTTAGAAGACCCGTTCAGTTGTGCGAAAGTAGCAGATTTATCCCGTTAGGGCATAATTAATGCAATTGGCTTGTCTCACAAAGAATTGAAGGTATTTAGGGCCAATTAGGAGTTTAAATCTAACAGAAGGTTCAATCTGCACGGAAGTAGATCTAAGGCACAGAAAAACATCACACTAGTCTCTAGATGTAGAAACTTGTTTCTTGCATCCCCCAATACTGCTTCGGGTGAGACTGGGACCTACGGTACGCAAGTTGCTTGCAAAAGGGCCAGTAGTGTAGGGATTTTTTGTTCGGAACAAATAACCTCGAACCTGGGTGAGGACCCCTTAAACCAAAAAATGGCTCTGTTGCCAGGACCAAGATCTGCTTAAGAGATGTTTGATGTCGCATCATTGGAATCCGACTAAGAAAGAGATTGAAAAGTGGTTAGTTCAGAATATTCACGAGTTTGCGGCTCAAGAAAATCGGAATCCATGCCTATCAAAGGAGGATTGGTTGAATAGATATTTGTATATAGAGATACAAAAAATTTTCTTTTGCACTTTTCCATCAGAATTATATGTGTGGTTAGAAAAATTGGCAGATGGTCAAGGGAGGTGGAAGCTTGATAGTCCTATAGTGTGGACTCTAGAATTGGTGCGGCGACTAGAGGCATTTGAAAAGAAAAATCCACGTGGGTTGTCGATCTTTGGATTGATCAAATTCTGGGTGGATTTGTTACTGAATTTATAGTTGAAACCTCTATTAGCTATAGCGAAGAGGAGCGAAGATTCTTCAAAGGACCGAGAGGTAAGTACTTGAGGTCATTGAATAGATAGATTAAAATGATATTATGTGAAAAGCAGGTAATTCCATTACCTTAATGTTTGGAGATACATGAAGTGGTAAATTCTTTCAAACTAACGGATCAAGTCGAGAGTATAGTCCATTGATTGAACCTCCTTAAAGTCACGACGAAGGGGCGGTGCTGAATACACCGTGAAGCATTGTTCAGTTAATAACTCAGGGTATTCTGAGGATATCCCATACATCCACTCCACCTCCACCTCCAGCGCATACACCTTCACCTACACTTCCATATCCACCTCCACCATTCATCATGGAAGACACAATGAAGATGTCGATCTTCAAAGGAATAGGAAGTGAAGATCCAGAGCAATTGTTGTTTATTGTGAACGATGTATGGACAACACGAAAAATCACCGATGACAATATAAATAAGGTGCATTTGGTTACCGCCTTGTAGGACCATGTGCTAACTTGGTACATTATGTATTGCACTGATAATCCTTAGGCATTGTTACTAGAGACTCGGACAAATTTGGACAAAGAATTTAGTAAGCCTAAATCTAATGTGCAGTTGGTAATTAAATTTAAGGAGATCCAAATGAGAGTTGATGAGACACCTTGGGACTTTGATCAAAGGTTGAAGTGCCAAACCAAGAAGGCTAACATGAAAATCTCAAATACTCAACATCGAGACTGGTTTATAGCATCGCTTTTGCTGCACTTAAGAATACCTCTGCCACAACATAAAATAACAACGCAAGTAGAATCCTTGGATATCGCGATGAGGCTGAATGCATCACCTATTCATGATACAAACCTCGGGTACAACAAACCCACTTGCAGTTAGAGAGCCTGCACCTAGAATTACAGAGTCTAAATAAATAGGAGACTAAGACAGACGTCCGCGTAGATGTCTAGTGCTTGAATTGCAAGGGCCACAAGCATGACAGATATCATTGCCTAGTATATGCAAATTATCTTAAAGGAGGGGGGCCAGCCCCCTGAAGCTAGAAGCCCCAAGCGGACCAAGCATGCTAGCTGCGTTATTTGTCAAGTCACAGGACATCATGCAAGATATAACTGCGACCTACTACAGAAGTTTGTACAGACCCCTCAAGATTTATTTTTCAATTTTTGTAAATCTATGGGCCATGATGAGTGCCATTGTCGATGTTATGAGATAATGATGTAAATAACCCCTACAATTGTATGCAAGCAAAGAATCGACCCCCAGATCAAGGCGCAGGAGGAGTGCATGGGGGTTTTCAAGGCCGAGTATGGGGAGGATGAGGAGGACCTAGTAGAGGTCATGGTCAAGTTATCTGCTACAACTGTGGATAGTTGAGGCACTTTGTGCGAGATTTCCCAAATCCTACAAACCCTTCGTGTCAATACTGTAGACAATTTGACCATGCCATAGAAGATTGTCCACTACTAATAGCTCAAATGCAAGAGAAGAAAACACAACCTGAGAAGCCTACATAGGATTTAAAAATGATGAGGGCTAAGCCCCGTGAAGAGGATCCGAACATAAACATTGTGTTAAGAAGTGGTATAACAACTGGCATAGATAAAGGCAAGCAACCTGTGGAAGGGGGGTGGCTATGAAAGGCTGCTGAGAAAGAAGTCAATTTTGATATGAACCACACTAAAGAGACATTCTTGGAGGAAAAGAAGAACTTCGATGAGGTATCCACCTCAGGAAGTCAGGAGAAAACATTGGAAACTAAGGTGTCGCGGGAACTAGATCCTTCCATACTAGCTACTTTCCTGAAAACTTATATGAAGTTGTTGCGCGGTCAAAAATTTGTTGAAGGATTGCAAGATTTAATAGACAAGTGTGCCAATAAGGAAAACAGTCCTACGAAGTAGTGCACAGTAAGGAAGATTGGTAAGAATAAGTCACAAAAAGGATGCGAGATGCAGCTAAAAGTGCAGATAGGCGATTACAAAATGGACCAGGTAATTTTGGATCTAGGGTCCGATGTGAATGTTTTGCTGAAACAAACATGGGAAAGGATGGGGAGACTTGTGTCGTAGTGGTCTCTGATTCAACTTTGGATGGCGAATTAGTAGAAATTCATCCCCATGGGATGATTGTATGGAGTGACAGTTGATATTGATGGTGCGAGTGCATTAGCAGACTTCAGAGTTATAGAAATTGTCAAGGACAATAATCCCTACCTCGCGCTCCTGGGAATCGACTAGTCTATTGATATGAATGGGGTCATTAATTTGAAGAAGAGGAAGATAGCCTTCGAAAAGAAGTCATTTAAGGTTGTAGTGCCAATGGATCCTATAGAAGGAGCACGCTGTACCGAACCCATTCAAAATTATGTAGAAGGTGACGACGAGCTGGATAAAATAGATAGGATAACAATGTGAGATCAGGATTGGAAAAATCCATTGACGAATAGACAGATCACATGGGATTGTGAGATTTTATGCACTTTTGATTTAGATGGGGAATTAGAGCATTGGAAAAACAACTTACATGAAGTCTCTACATTGCGATGCAATATGGTGACGAATTCACTGTGTTCTGTTTCATCGAAGGTATGCAAGCTACCTTATTATGATGGTCTGATTGACGTAGATATGTTTTTAGATGAATTTGAGCATGAGGTCCTTGAAGACCACCATTTTGAACCACTGGAATTGGCACAACTCCTACCCATTGGTGGCGTACACATAAAGAAATTTTTGTTGGATGGAGGGATTACAAGTGAATGATGAAGTTACGATTTGGGCATGCTAATATCAGGATGACTAAGAAGTATAGTGGGAAGGATGGTCAGCGTGATCACCTGGCAAAGTGGACTAAGAGACGAGGGATGGAACCACAGCTAGAGTACATATATTTTGTCATACCTTAGATACAATCCCCACGAATTGGTATCTTGAGACAAAGCTTTGCCACGACACTGCGAAATGGGATGTATTGAGAGAAAGTTTCTTATTAACTTTTAGCTTCGAGGATGGGTTTGCAAGCATAGACAAAGCACTTCAAGTGATTAAAGCGGTTATCTTTAGGATGCCAAAGGAACCCATGGAATGGACCCAACCTAATCAGAGTACCCAGCTGTACCATGCACTGGAATGCTATAATGTGATTGCTGAAGAGGAGGAAGAAGACCCGACGAATATAATTATTCCAAAAACAGAATGGCATCACATAATAGGAACACAAGTAGAGGGCCTAGACATCTCTGCACCTTTGAAAACAAGATAGATAAACATTGGCACTGAGGAAGAACTAAATTTCGCAGAGATTGGATATTATTGGGACAATGCTATAGTAGACCAAGTTGTTGAATTAATTCGCTAGTACTAGGATCTCTTCCCCACTAAGTTTTCAGATTTAAAGGGAATACTTGGCAATTTAGGTGTTATGTGGATCACATTGAAGCTGGGTGCGAAACCTATCAAATAGAGGCCTTATCGCCTTAATCCTAAGTATAAGGAGAAGGTTCACCAAGAGCTGGACAAAATTTTGGATGCTGGCATTATAGAACCTGTTGAAGAGTAATGGTAGTCCAAGAGAAGAAACAAAAGGGAGAAATAAGGATATATGTAGATATGCATAATCTGAATGATGCATGTGTTCATGATCCATTTCCAACGACATTTATAGATGACGTGTTAGACAATGTTGCAGGGTAGGAAGTCTATTCCTTTACTGAAGGTTTTTCTGGTTATCACCAAATTAAGATTGCACTAGAGGATCGAAGAAAAACCACCTTCGCAATAGAGTGGTGTTGCTTCGAGCACACTATTAACTCAAAGAATATTCTTCGCACTGTTATTGATGAAGGAGCCTCAACTTGCATCATGTCGTTGCTTGTTGGAAGGCCATCAGTTCCCCATATTTGAGTCAATATCCCAATACCTTGGAAGCTTTCTATGGAAGAGATTCTCACCCATTTTGTATTCTCCTGCACTTGCCTATCACCTTGGAAGGGAAGATGGTCAATGTCAAAGTTGAAGTTGTTGATGCTAATCTGACTTACAACCTTCTGTTGGGTCGAAGTTGGACCTATGCAATACATGTCGTGGCTTCATCATTATTCTGTATGCTTCATTTTCCTCATCAAGGAAATATTCTTATGGTCGATCAATTGTCCTTCTTCACTTCCTCTTCCTTGGATGGAAATGTTCCATTTTTGGAGCATACCAGTATTCCCTATGAGAGTGTGGATGCTGGACTCTTTAAGGATCCTGCCCTTATGGGTGCTTTTCCACTCCCACCTCCTAATGTCACCTCTGTCAATATGATCTCAGTCAATCCTGATCCATAGGTGATTCCCCTCTTCGATCGGGTGGATTCATGGGGTGATGTTATGCCTTTGAGCCCTGCAGAGCTCAACTATGTTGAAATATTTTCAGCTTCAGTTTCATCTTCTGACTCTACTCCTTCGAGTAGATCTCTCAACACATATGTGCAATCCCCTTGGCTTGGAGATATTGCTTCTCCAGATCCATTACAAGAGACGTTTCCATTTGATGACGCTATTCTTGAGACTATGTCATTTGAAGATCCTCCTTGGGTCGATAATCATAATCATTCCTCGTTTCTCCTAGGCTTTGGGGCAATTACTACCTGTCTAGACAGGATTGCCTCCCATGTTCCTTCTCAGTCACTTTAGACACTCATCCTCGCTCATGAGGTATTTTTTGAAGGGAATATGGGAAATATTATGCAATTCATGCCCATCGATATCTTTGTTAAACCAGGGGTTGTTGAAAATATTCACATTGGAGTGACTTGTTCTCCTCAGGAGATCCATCTTTACACCAATCTCTTCTGAGAGTTTCATGACATGTTTGCTTGGTCATATGAAGAAATTCCCAGAATTGATTTGAGTAATGTGGTACATGAGATACCTACGTATCCTGATGCAAAACCAATTCGGTAACGTTTATGTCCCATGCACCCAAGAAAAGCAGTTGCCATTAAGGGAGAAGTTGAAAAACTTCTCAAGGTTGGGTTCATTTACCTTATTCCACTAATAGATTGGGTATCTAACATTGTTCCTGTGACTAAAAAGGAACGAATTATCAGGGTTTGTGTTTATTATTGTGACATCAATCGCGCATGTCTGCAAGATAACTATCCTACTCCCTTTATTGACCAGCTTATCGATGACTGTGCTGGTAGTGAGATATACTCTTTTATGGATGGCTTTTCTAGCTACAACTAGATCAATATTTCACCTGTTGATTAGCGAAAACCTACCTTTATTTATCCATGGGGTACTTTTTCTTACAAAAAACTCCCTTTTCGTTTGAAGAATGTCGATGCAACTTTCCAACGAGCAATGTCCTATAATTTTCATGACATCAAACACATTGTTTATCCTTATCTAGATGATCTTCTCACTCATTTAACTAAATGCACAGACCATTCGAACCACCTCCCCTAGATTTTTCTTCACTATAGACATTACCATATTCATCTCAATCCACATAAATGTGTCTTCTGCGTCGAATCCAACAGACTCGTTGGGTTTTTCTTTTCTAAGGAGGGTATTCGTCTTGATCCACTCAAGGTTGAAGATATTCTGAATCTCCTGCCTCCTACTTCTTTGCATCAGTTGTAGAGTTTGCAGGGGAAGGTTAATTTCCTACGTCGTTTTATCCCTAACTATGCCAAGGTTTCCAAGTTATGTCGAGAAGATAGCCTTGGCAGCTGTTCAGGCTATCCAACATTTTCATCATTACATTTTGTTGCACACTACGACCGTGATTTTAGATTGCAACCCGATGACATACATTCTATCACATCAATTGCTGGGGGGGAAGTTCTCAAAATGGATTGTTATCCTTCAAGAGTTTGATTTGGAGTTTACCACTACCAAGTCTAAGAAGTCTGTGGTATTCACTGAGTTGATTTTCTCATTACCGTCTACTTCCGCTCACACTCAAATAGAGGATTACATTCTCGATGACATGCTTTTCTTCTTTAGTACCCTTAATCCCTGGTATGCTGACATTATTGTTTACCTCCAGACATCTTCATTCTGACCTGATTTCTCTAAGGATGCTCGGTTTCGCATTCGCCACCATTCTTGTTATAGACATATTTTGGCTCTTTAACCCCAATCATATATGTCCATAAAGCAAGGGCTTCTCAGTCCCTAAAAGTGTTGTTTCACACCCTAAAGGAACAAGGTCAGCTGATTACATCATCTCCTAGAAGTTCCCCATGGAAAATTTCTCAGAACTAGTCAAAACTGGACCATAGATACTGCTTAGTGCTAAGGGTGCGATGCATCTCACTTGCCACATGCAAAAAGTGTGATGCATACTGAAAAGCCCTTCTGTAGGGTGTGATGGGTGAGAGTAGACAAATGGCAGAGACAGTTTGCAAGGTGGATAATCATGGGATATTCCAAAAACTTCTCCTATGGCACTTGCCTCTCTGAATTCACCCAGGGATGAGTAAGAGATCATGAATCTCCAAGTGGAACCTGTTAGCACCTAAATCAGCCTTAGGCTGAAGAAAGGCAAAATTCAGGGTAACCATAAACCACGCTCAGTCTGGTAGCTAGCCCTACCAGAACAGGAGAGGGCTCCCTCGAGTCACGCTCAGTGAATAAGTAAACGAAATGGTCTAAGATGACTTACAATGAAATAGTTATCTTAGGCTAGTAAGTAAATATGGATACAAGAAGATTTTTTTTTTTTTATGAATGACTGAGTTTCTAGGATGGTATGGGACCAACGGACAACAATGAGAAGAGAATTTAATACAAAGGCACAGATTACTTCGTGAGGCAAGACAGGCGTAAAGTCTAGCAATTTAATTTGAAATAACGCAGGATGGAGAGATTACTTAGGAGGGTGAAAACGGCATAAGTACATGAATCCTTTTCAAGAGAAGAAAAACACACAGCGTGAAACTTTCCCACAGGTAGAGAAATAAAAATAAATTATACCTTATCTTACTCAGAAAATTTCACTGGAAATGAATATGAATGAATTATGAAATATAATGAAATACATATGAAGCCTAAGGAAAAACACATTTGCTACACTCACAACCACATGAATCTCATGAAACAGAGTCGCTGCCTTTCATTAATCCTCTGTCAAAATATACAATGAAGAAACATAGTTTCTTTCCCTTAGTCTCCCAGAAATTACAAGCCAACAAACCCTTTTCAAATGGTTTGCATACAATAAATAGACTATGCCATGAGGAAATAGAATGACCAGGAGTTGGGGAGTTTCTTAAATCATTACAAAATGGAGATTGAAAGCCAATCATTAGCTACAGGTGCAGCATTACAAAAATGACAAATGGCTTGGGTGACCGTTTTCCTTCCTTTGTCACTTGGATAGAAGCCAAACTCTTTAAACTTTACCTTAGTTGTCGAAAAAATGAAATGTAGATGAGCGGGCCCACTTGGAGAAAGTCGCGAATCGAAATGTCGCAAACCGGAAGTGATTTGGCCTTTTTCTCTATATGCGCCGAGCTCAGTTCTATATGCGTCATGCCACTTTAGAGGCTGTTTTGAGGTACTGCAGGAGTCCAAAATGTGCGCAAGTGTGCTTGTTGGAAAGCCTGGCCTATCTGCTTTCCAACCCAAGTGGAATTTCTGAATTTGCTGCTCATTTTCCACTCCAAAACTTCATTCTCCCAAGACTGCTTCCTGTGTGTCAAAATAGGGGTAGAGAGGTCATTGTTTGAGTGTTTTTAACCTCCTGGAGACTCAAATCATGCCCAAATTTCTTTTCCATGCACCAGTAGTCATGATTTTGCATGATGAATCCAAAAATGCAAACCATTTGCAATTTGGAGCTCCCAATCCTAAAACCTGTGTTGTGACCAAAAATTTGCCATGTGACCAGAATTGCCCCAAATTTCTTGAAATTTGGGCTGGAGGCTCTCCAAGAGGTACTATACTGGGCCACAGAGGATTTAGCCAAGATTCGAAGCTGATCTTGCTCTTTTTTCCTTTTTTGCCTCTTTGTCACTTTGCTCAATTTTTCCTTCAAGCTCCTTATCCAAGCCTTTGAACTCATGTTACATGCCCTGTAATGATAAACCATCCACCTCAGTATGGTTTTTTCCCTGTCAGCCTTCTCCAGCAGGCTATCAAGGTGGATGTTGATGCGCTTGAGCCAAGACTCATGGTCATTGTTAATCTCTTGCTCCAAGGGAGTGAGCTTGATCCTCCTATGCTGGGCAGCTTGGCGATTCTCACGGATTCTTGGCAGCTCCATGATCTCAAGCTGGTCCTCAAGCTATTTGTTCCTCTTCTCCAAATACCTGATAATCCATTTGGCCCTCTCCAAATTGAGTGACAAGTCTTGGATCTTCGTTTTCTGCTCCTGGATGGTCATCCTAAGTTTGGCACTCTCCACATCTGCATCATCATCCTGAATGAGGATGAAGTTGGCCTCCTGTTAACCTGATGGCCCCTCGTCATGCATGGGCCTCTTGCCCTTATACTGTACCTATGTTGTCGATGCCGAAAGCGAGGCCCCTTCCACCCTGGGTGGAGATAACACTCGCTTTGCTGCTGCAAACAAGTGCCTACTACCTCTCTGATATGTGACGAATACTAGCATAGTAGTGGTCTCATGGCACTCATACTGATGAGAAGGACCACCTATCTCATGCGCCGCCTCTGATAACCTGTGAAGTGCTAAAGAGGTCATGGGAGATGAAGTCCTCCCAAGCAATGCCCTGCAATCCCAACTGATGATACACGAAAATCCGGATAACAGCAAAGTGATAAACACTGTTAAGTTACTGCTGAGGGGTCTTCTGCTGCATGAAGGTGTTCATCCTCCCTATGTTCCTGCAAATGAAAAATGGGAGGTTCCTCATCCGTACCCTGGTAAAGTGCATGAGAAACGTGATGTGATAGGCATATAGACGAGAGAACCTCCCCTCACAGCTGAAGTTCTTCATGATCAATTTCATGAGCGGAGCATATTCATCTTTCAAACATCTGAATGGAAAGACTCTAGTGAGCTGCCTCAAGAAACTAGCCTTAATGTAAGGCTCATAATGTTGCCTATCCACCTTCTTTTTCTTGTGCCACTATTCTCCAACATTCAGTATGCCAGTTGCTAATAAGATAGTTTCAGGTGTCAATGTGAAGGTGACCGTGGCCAAGATAGAGTGACCTCCATGTAGGTGAAGCACAAAAAGACGAGCCAACTCACGATGAACTCTAACATTAGCCACCCTTTGACAAAATTAAGAACATGATAGATGCTGGAAGCATGACATAGCAAGAGGGCAGGCCTGTAATTCAGTGAGGGTGGTTGGCTCATCCCTAACATGTTTGCCACTCTTGTGATGTCTCCTAGGAGCCTATTATTCCGAGGATAAATCACTTTTTGTCTCCATCTCATACTCTGATGAATGCTCAGGTGCGATGACTGTTGTATGTACTGTACTTGGGCTGCCCTTTGATGATGGTATGAAACTAGGTGTTGTTGTGATATCTTCCACCAAGGGGAACAACGAAAAAAGGGAGTATTAGGAGGGGGATAATATGATGGGAATGGGGGTTATGGGGAGACGTTTTATTTAGGGATATGTAGGGGGTTTAGGGATTTGATAAGGTAAGGTTTTGGGGTTTTGATAAGGTAGGATTTTGGGGTGTTATGTTGACAAATAAGAGGAGGGGATAGGGAATGGGGTTTCGTAATATTTTAGGGTAGGGATAATAGGGAAAAATGAGATAGGGGGGAAGGGAAAAATGGAAAGGACGGAAAATATGAGAGGTGAAAGAGGAGCCTTGGCATCAAAACCACAATTCTGCAACCCTAGCAACAATGGCTTTGGTGTTTTCTAGTGGTTGGTTTTATGAATCTTAGTTGCCACTATAACTAGACATGAAGCACCATAACCTGCACAAAAATACATGAGCCATCAATATTTAGAGCCTACCTGTCAATTTGAGGGGTTTCAAAGGCAACTTGAGGCAACTTGGCATGATTTCGAGCCTTTGTGGGTGTGCACCGCGTGACAAACCCAGTGCGCCGCGCTCTTTATATGCGACGCGCCCTTTTAAAATTTGCATTGTGGGGTGGCTCTATGTGTGTCGCGCTCTGTATGTGCGCCGCGCTCTGTATGTGCGCCGCGCCCCTCTGTGTGTGCGTCGCGCTCTGGAAAACGCCTCCAATTTCACTCCAAACACGCACTTTGCTCTCCCAATGACTTTGCAATATTTCTCTATGACCTTGATTTGCACAATGACCTTGTTTTCTTGTGGAAACCTCTATTTAAAGACTTTGAAGCCATGGGTTTAATTTTTTCTTCTCCAAAACCCACTTTGCTAATGTTTCATTTTGGCTCTTTTCACTGACTTAATGCAACACTGAATTTCACTTTTTCCTTCGAATCTTTAGCTAGAACGGTGAAATTTTCGGCACTTTTTGTAGGGGTTGCATGAGAGGGCATTTGGCCACGGAAACCATGACTGCACCTGAAGAAATCAACTGGAGAATTTTTTGAAAATTTTCACACATGACACATTGTTTGACTTTTCTTCAAAATAGAGTTTTGAAGAACAGTCGTAATTTGTCAACCTGATGATGAAACTCTCTGAATCATAACTTTGTAAGGGCCTCCCTCAGGCTTGCATGGCTTTATTGGGCATAGTTGAAGACCAATTTATCTGATCCCTAGACCTAATGACTGAATATGACTCTAGGCCATTAAGGATCGAACATTCATTTTCATGGACCTTAGTGAACCATGACAAAAAGACCTAAGCCAACAAGTGCCAGACATGAGGGGAAATGACTAGCATGACCTTTTCCGTCGGATTATGACATGCCCCTAGCAGAATGGAGCTGAGTGAATGGAGTGAAACACCTAAAAATGAAATGCATAAATAGTTTTGATCTTTGACGGAGGACTGACAAGACCGACTCTAACATTGGCTCCAATGGGGGATGGTAGCTCCTTGGAGGTGCCAAGAACAACAGATCTCTGGAAGAGCTAGATAGTGCCTTCTTCCATTGGGCTATGGAGTCATTACTTTGACAAACAACACCAGACTCTGACTCATTTATGAAACTAAAACGACCAAAAAAATGAATCAAATTTGACATTGAAATGACTTGAAGACTAACTTGACAAACTCAAACCAAACTGAAATAAAAATGGTATTTACAATGACAGTGGAAGCAACGTTAATAACTCAGAAATGGTACCGCTTGAGCAACCGACCATTGATCAGCCCTCCTAGACAATCTTCCCCTTTCATTTCCTTCAGAAGAAAGGCATTCTGACCCTGAAATGCTGAAATCTTGAAAGGACCTTTCCAAAGATTCTCGAACTTACCGTGCTTACCCTTTTCCTCATTCCTTGCATCCCACTTCAGAACCACATCATCCAACTAAAATTTGTCTGCCTTTGCTTTTCTGTCATAATTTTTCTTAATTCTTCTCTTGCAATTTGGATGTGTTCTTGAAAACTTCTTCTCTGGTCCACTGCAAGTGGATCATTTGATTCAACCTTCTCTGCATGGGATCTTCTTCACTGCTGGCCTCCTGAAGAAGTTTGACTACCAGGGCAACGAGAGAGGTAGTAAATATTGTATCAACTCCATAAACAAGCTCAAACGGTGCCGTACCAATGGATTTCTTTTGACTGACCCAATCTGCCCAAAGTGCATTGACCAACCTCTTATGCCAACTCTTCTTGTTTATTTCCAGCAGCTTCTTGATGATGTTGACCAATTATTTATTCGAAGACTCTGCCAATCCATTGCCTTGCGGATGATAGGCAGTTGAGTGACCCAAAATGATGTGATATTTATGACAAAACTCTACCATCCTTTTTTATTTGCAAGTTGTTGCGTTATCAGTGATTAAATTATTCGGGCAACCAAAGCAAGACAAGATGTTATTTTCAAGGAATGAAATGATTACCGCATCTATAGCTTGTCTAGTGGGAATTGCCTCGATCCATTTTGTGAAATAATCTGTCACTGTGAGGATCCATCTGTGCTGACCAGAAGAAGCGGGATGAATTTCACCAATGAAATCCAACCCCCACTGCTAGAAAGGGGCACTCACCTCAATAGGCTTAAGTGGTAAAGGTTGTAACTTCTGCTCTTCGAAAATCTGACACTTATGACAACGGTTGACCATCTTATATACATCAGCAAACAATGTCGGCCAATAGTACACCTCTCTCAGAATTTTATTTATTGTTGATTTCCAAAAAAGGTGACCACCACAGTCTCCTTGGTGGCAGTCCTCCATGACCTTCTTTGCTTCCTTTTCCACCAAACAATTTAACAGAACGCCACCGGGATCTTTCCAATACAGTGCAAAATTTAGAATGCAAAACTTGGCAGCCTTCAACTTGAGTGTTCTCGCTTTGTTTCTAGTCATGCCGGGTGGTGGTGACAAATTTTTAAGCACATATATGATATCTCAATTCCATGGAGAAAGAGCAAACATTTCAGATGCCTAAATTGATGATCCTTCCTCATTCTCATCGGACATAGCAGCGATCAGATTTATGTCCAAGGCATGCAAGTTTGATTCAGCCATTAACTTTTCCAATCCCTGTCCTTTAACCAGCTTTGTGGGATTTATCTCCACATCATATTCCAACAAAGCTGCAATCCATTTGCCTCGTCTTCCTTCTGGATCGGTCTGCACTAAAACATCTTTGACAGCAGCGTTAGGAACATAGGCCAAAATTTTAGAATGTAGAATATATACCCGGAAATATTTCAATGCCTTCACAAGTTCAAGGGCTTGCTTCTCAATGATGGTGTATTTTAAGGCTGAATCTCTTATAGCTCTGCTAAAGAATGCAATGGGTCTTTCGTGATCATCTCTTTTCTGCAATAACACCGCTGCCATAGTATGCTCCGAAGCAAATGAAAACAATATGAAATCCTGAGTGTAGTCTGGGATGACTAGAACGGGAGCTGAAGAAAGAGCCAATTTGACTAAATTGAAAGATTTTATAGCCTCCTCCATCCATTTCACTTCGTTGTCCTTCTTAATCATGTTTGTAATCTCTCTTAGATGCTCAACAAGATTAGGTACAAAGTGGCATAGAAAATTCATTTTACCATTGAAAGATTGTATCTCTTTCTTATTCCGGGGTAGACCAATTTGCTGAATTTCTTGCACATGTGTTGGGTCAATACAAATGCCATCTTTTGAGATAATGTGCCCGAGTAGTTTGTCTTCCTCCATGGCGAACAAACTCTTCTTCAAATTTAACAACAAGCCATATTTTCTGCACTTTTCAAAGATAGTTTGTAGATGGTACATGTGCTCTTCATCAGATTTGGAAAATACCATCAAATCATCTAGGTACACAACCAAAAAGACATCCTTCTCATTTGCAAAAGCCAAGTCCATTGCACGCTGAAATGTGGCACCTACGTTCTTCAAACCGAAAGGAATTTTAGCATAATGAAAGGTTCCCCATGGAGTGGTGAATGTTGTCTTGTCTCGGTCATCTTCATGGACAAAAACTTGGTTATATCCGGAATAACCATCAAGTAGTGACATACGAGATGCTCCCACTACTCGCTGAATTATATGGTCCGCTTTGGCAGTGGATAGTTGTCTTTCAATGAAACTTTATTGAGATTTCTAAAATCAATGCACAAGCGAATCTCACCTGTCTTCTTTCATACGGGCACCAAATTAGAGATCCAATCCGAAAATCTGATGGGAACAATGATTCCTGATTTGTACAACCTGTTTATCTCCTTTTCAATATATGGAAGCAACATTGGATTTAACCTTCTCAACTTCTGTTTGAATGGTTTTTGATTGGGCTTGATGGGTATAGTGTGCTAAATTATATTGGTATCATATGTTTTTAAGTTGGAATAGTCCCAAGCAAACACATCTACAAATGAAGACAACAAACTGATATATTTGTCCTTGATATTTTGTGGCAATGCTTTAGATAGTTTTACCAATTTAGGATTAGTAGTTGTTCCAATATTGACCTCTTCCACACCCTTCTCTGTTGGCTGCAATGTTGGCTTGCGGGCTACATCATCTTGATCAAAGAGTTCTTCTAAAGGTATCAAGCCTTTAGGAATATCGTTATTCAGCTACAACACGTCCATTTCATTGATCTGCGCCTCATCGGTACCATTACCTTTACCATCATCATTTTCTACATCAATTGAGGTTTCTTTGAACTTGCCTTTGTTTTGCAGAAAATCATCAATCTCGTCATCATCTTGGAAAACATGCCAATATCTCTGATTGTCTGGAACGGTTAGACGATGCTTGACATGGATTTCAAATTTATTGGTGGAGTTCATTGGGATCTTCAAACTATTTGCTACCTTAGCAAGAGCATCAGCAATGCTATTTTGTATACGAGGCACACATGTCAAGGTATATTCTGAAAATAATTTTAGGATGTCTAGAACTGCATTACAGTAAGCCCGCATCCAAGGATGCTTTGCTTGATATTCACCTCTGACCTGCTTAATCACCAATTCGGAGTTGCCATATACTGAAATCCTCTTAGCATTTAGCTTTCGTAGAATATTTAGGCCAACAATCAGAGCTTCATACTCAGCTTCATTATTTGAATAATCAAAAGCCAACTTGTAAGAGCATACCCGCACGTTACTAGGCACTTTATTCGGGGCGGAGAGAGGACTGTGTACCCAAATTCCAATTCCAGCGCCATCATTTCCCACTGCTCCATCGAAATCCATGGTCCACAAACCTTCTTCCTCATCTTGCAAGTGTTGAAAATCTGTTTGTTGTGCTTTGTCTGCTTGTTGTCCATTACTTTTAGCTGATCACTCAACGGTGTTCTGTTGTTCTTATTCTTCTTTCTTTAAAAATCCTCTGAAATTTTTTGTTATTTCCGGGATATCATATGCTTCTACTAACTGACTATCGATATCATTTAAACTATCATAATACAAAACAAAAGACTCTAAATTTGTATGTACATAATTAATTGGATGATTTATTGGTTTCTCCTTGCTTGTGATCATGTATTCCATTTTTTGTTCCCAATACAGTTTCCTCATTTGGTCAAACACCAGAATCATTGCATAGGAGAAATCTAGCTGTAGTGTCCCTTTCAATTTCGCTACCCAAGACCTGGAAAGAAGCATGCCGAACCTAGGAGGAATATCTGCTACAACAACATCCATCAAAACATTCTTCGTTAGGAGCTGATCCAGACTCACAACCAAGTCTTTGATGAGTCCTATACATCTTACTCTGCTGGACTCAAATGAATAGGGATCATGGTATTGCCGGGTGATGTCCAGACCAAGCTTATCCATAATAGCCTTGGGCATGAGGTTGTGAGAAGCTCCGAAATCGAACATGGCATTATGTAACAAAAAATCATGCAATCTTAAACTGATATAAAAAGGTGGCACATCACTATCAGGAGACTCACCATTCGATGCTGGCCCAAAAATCATTTCAGGTTGATCATCTTCGACATTCACCATGTTGGAGATTGGGTCCAAATTCAACATTTTAGATACTTTCCCTCTATAACTATTGTTCCTCATTATTTCAGTCAAGGGAATGGATACCTTCAATTTAGAAATCTCATTCTCTAAATTAAAAGTGGGAATCTTTTCTACCTCTTTGACTGGGATTTCTTTCCTTTCCTTTTCTTTCCATGCAACTTGCTGATGTGATTGTTCTGCTGATGGTGATTTGCTGCTATCCAGATCAACCGCCTCCTTTCCTTTCCTTTGTGCAACTGATGAATCATTCTTTGATGCCTTGATATCCTTCC
This sequence comes from Pinus taeda, assembly GCA_000404065.3. Classification (NCBI taxonomy): domain Eukaryota; kingdom Viridiplantae; phylum Streptophyta; class Pinopsida; order Pinales; family Pinaceae; genus Pinus; species Pinus taeda. The sequence continues at coordinate 62,042 of APFE030504603.1, forward strand.
TTTTCTGAATTGGTTTGACCGACACATCTATGTTTCTAACTGAATATCGCTGGTGCTGTGTGGACAGAGCATTCATATAGCCTCTTTGGTACTCATCTGATTCTTCCTCCGAGACGGTATCATTTTCTAGAATGAAATATACATCTTTGTGTACAGCCAAACTTTCTTCATACTCCTCATCCTCAGTGAGATAAATAGGCAAATCATCAGGAGTAAAGAGGTGGTTTTCTTCATCTATTATATCCCCATCCTCATCTGACTCCGGTCCATCCACAAAATTTTGCTGCAAAGGTGGTTGTACTAGCTGTTGTTCTGTCTGCTCTTGGGCTCGCTGATCTCTCTGTCTTATTCTACATTGTGGTTGTTGCTGACCACGAAAGTTAGGATTTCTAACTTGTGGCTCAGCTTTATCAAGTTTCACCCTTTCAAGCATCTGCTCTACCTTCCGGAGTAGTTCATCTACTGAGGAAGATTCTTCTTTTACGGTGACCTTCTTTTTTGCCTTTGCTCTAGCCCTCTTGGTCAGCAGATTTGCTTCAACGCTGACCGCTATCTTCTACATGTCTTCCATTGTGGCCGGTTCTCTCTCTCTTAATTGATAAGCCATGTCAGCATCAAAACCATCCGGGAACTTCACCATGGCTAGTCCCACAAGTGGCCTTAGATGATCTATAATTTCATTATAAACTGAATTGAATCTAATGCAATAGTCTTGGACCGACTCATTAGTGTTTCATTTGATTTGCTCATATTCAGCCAAAATTTGAAGAGGATTCTTTTTCACTTCCCATCGGTTTAAAAATTGTCTTTGTAGGTCGGCCATGGTAGTGATACGTGAAGCCGGCAAACCTCTGAACCATTTCCTCAATTCACCTGCAAATGTCTGTACAAAGAGTCTCATTGCCACATTCTCCGCATCGATCTCATGAAGTTCATAGAAATTTGCCATTATGTCCACATTTTGCTGAGCAGTAATGCTGTTAGGAGTGCCATCAAAAAATGGGATTTTGCTTTGATAATCTGCGGGCATATCATCTAAAACTTGAGGCAGAACAAGAGATGCAAAACGGGCAGCCATCACTCTTGGTGGAATTGGCCTTGGAGGTGTTGGAGGAGTGTGCACAATTTGTAGGGGGCTAGCAATTGGAGTTTGAGGCTGTGCTACAATGTAATTATCAATTGACCGGTTAGCCCTTTCCATCTCCAAGTCTACAAGAAACTATGGATTGTGGATAGTATAGTCAATCGCCTTTTGGATTTGGTCTCGAACAATGATATTTCAAACTGCTCATCAAAATCTAGCTCTTCAAGATATTCGAAAATGTCAGGGCATGAATGGGATTTGAACACAGGAGATATAGAGCTCTCTTGACGATGAATTCTTGGAATCAAATTGGGATTTTCATAGATGTGCGGAGGATCTGGATCTAGATTAGCTCTGGTATATCTTCTAGAAGCCAGTGTGCTATTGAGAAAAATCAAAGGACACAACCGGCTTACTCAACCTATCCAATCCTAAACGTATCATTCAGAAGCTTAGAATTATAGAGAAGTAAGGGGAGTAATTTCGTTCCCCAGCGGAGTCGCCACTATGTTAGCACCTAAATCCACCTTAGGCTAAAGAAAGGCAAAATTCATGGTAACCACAAACCACGCTCAGCCTGGTAGCTAGCCCTACCAGAACAGGAAAGGGCTCTCTCTGAGTCATGCTCAATGAATAAGTAAACAAAATGGTCTGAGATGACTTACAATGAAATATTGATCTTAGGCTAGTAAGTAAATATGGATACAAGAAGCAATTTTTTTTTATGAATGACTGAGTTTTTGGGATGGTATGGGACCAACAAACAACAATGAGTACAAAATTTAATACAAAGGCACAGATTGCTTCGTGAGGAAAGACACGCGGAAAGTCTAGAAATTTAATTTGAAATAATGCAGAATGGAGAGATTTATTAGGAGGGTGAAAAGGGCATAAGTACATGAATCCTTTTCAACAAAAGAAAAACACACAGCGTGAAACTTTCCCACAGGTAGAGCAATAAAAATGAATTCTACCTTATCTTACTTAGAAAATTTCACTGGAAATGAATATGAATGAACTATGAAACATAATGAAATACATATGAAACCTAAGGAAAAACACATTTGCTACACTCAAAACCACATGAATCTCATGAAACAGAGCCGCTGCCTTTCATTAATCCTCTGTCAAAATATACAATGAAGAAACAAAGTTTCTTTCCCACAGCCTCCCAGAAATTACAAGCCAACCAACCCTTTGCAAATGGTTTGCATACAATAAATAGACTATGCCATGAGGAATTATAACTCCCAAGAGTTGGGAAGTTTCTCAAATCATTACAAAATGGAAATGGAAAGCCAACCATTAGCTACAGGTGCAGCGTTACAAAAATGACAAATGGCTTCGGTGACCGTTTTCCTTCCTTTTCCACTTGGATAGAAGCCAAACTCTTTAAAATTTTCCTTAGTTGCCAAAAAAAGTTAAATGTAGATGAGTAGACCACTTGGAGAAAGTCACGAATCGAAATGTTGCGAACCGGAAGTGATTTGGCCTTTTTCTCTATATGCATCGTGCTCAATTCTATATGTGTCGTGCCACTTTGGAGGCTCTTTTGAGGTACCTGCAGGAGTCTAAAATGTGCCCAAGTGTGCTTGTTGGAAATCCTGGCCTGTCTACTTTCCAGCCCAAGTGGAATTTCTGACTTTGGTTCTCATTTGCCCCTCAAAAACATCATTCTCTCAAGACTGCTTCCTGTGTTTCAAAATAGGGGCAGAGAGGTCATTTTTTGAGTGTTTTTGACCTCCTGGAGACTCAAATCATGCCCAAATTTCTTGTCCATTCACCAGTAGTCATGATTTTGCATGATGAATCCAAAAATGAAAACCATTTTCAATTTGGATCTCCCAATCCTAAGTGTCGCGCCAGTGGCGCGGCGCACAGGGAGAAAAAACCTGCGTTGTGACCAAAATTTTTCCATGTGACCAAAATTGCCCCAATTTTCTTGAAATTTGGGTTGGAGGTTCTCTAAGAGGTACTATGCTGGGCCACAGAGGCTTTAGCCAAGATTAAAAGCTGATCTTTCTCTTTTTTCCTCTTTGTCGCTTTGCTCAACTTTTCCTTCAAGCTCCTTATCCGAGCCTTTGAACTCATGTTCTGTGCCCTGTAATGATAAACCATCCACCTCAGTATGGTTTTGTTCCTATCGGCCTTCTCCAGTAGGCTCTCAAGGTGGATGTTGATGCACTCAAGCCAAGACTCACGGTCATTGTTAATCTCTTGCTCCAACGGAGTGAGCTCAATCCTCCTATGCTGGGCAGCTTGGCGATTGTCACGGATGCTTGGTAGCTCCATGATCTCAAGCCGGTCCTCAAGCTATTTGTTCCTCTTCTCCAAACACTTGATAATCCATTTGGCCCTCTCCAAATTGAGTGACAAGTCTTGGATCTTCGTTTTCTGCTCCTGGATGGTCATCCTAAGTTTGGCACTCTCCACACCTGCATCATCATCCTGAATGAGGATGAAGTTGGCCTCCTGTTCACCTGATGGCCCCTCGTCATGCATGGGCCTCTTGCCCTTATCCTGTACCTGTGTTTTCGATGCAAGAAGCGAAGCCCCTTCTACCCTTGGTGGAGATAACACTCGCTTTGCTGCTGCAAACAAGTGCCTACTGCCTCTCTGATATGTGACGAATACTGGCATAGTAGTGGTCTCATGGTGCTCATACTGATGAGAAGGACCACCTATCTCATGCTCCACCTCTGATAATGCCTGTGAAGTGGTGAAGAGGTCACAGGAGATGAAGTCCTCCCAAGCAATGCCCTGCAATCCCAATTGATGATCCACGAAAATCCGAATAAGATCAAAGTGATAAACACTGTTAAGTTTCTGCTGAGGGGTCTTCTGCTGCATGAAGGTGTTTATCCTCTCTATGTTCCTACGAATGAAAAATGGGAGGTTCATCATCTTTACCCTGGTAAAGTGCATGAGCAACCTGATGTGATAGGCATATAGACGAGAGAACCTCCCCTCGCAGCTGAAGTACTTCATGATAAATTTCATGAGCGGAGCATATTCATCTTTCAAATATCTGAATGGAAAGACTCTTGTGAGCTGCCTCAAGAAAATGGCCTTAATGTAAGGCTCATAATGTTGCATATCCACCTTCTTTTTCTTGTGCCACTGTTCGCCAACATTCCGTATGCTGGTTTCTAATGAGATAGTTTCGGGTGTCAATGTGAAGGTGACCCCGGCCAAGATAGAGTGACCTAGATTTAGGTGAAGCACAAAAAGATGGGCCAACTCATGATGAACTCTAACATTAGCCACCATTTGAAAAAATTCAAAACATGATATATGCTAGAAGCATGACATAGCAAGAGGGCAGGCCTGCAATTCAGTGAGGGTGGTTGGCTCATCCCTAACATGTTTGCCACTCTTGTGATATCTCCTGGGAGCCTGTTCTTCCAAGGATGAATCACTTTTTGTCTCCATCTCACACTCTGATGAATGATCAGATGCCATGACTATTGTATGTACTGTACTTGGGCTGCCCTTTGATGATGATATGAAACTAGGTGTTGTTGTGATATCTGCCACCAAGGGGAGCAATGAAAAAAGGGAGTATTAGGAGGGGGATAATATGATGGGAATGGGGGTTATGGGGAGAAATTTTGTTTAGGGATATGTAGGGGGGTTTGGGGATTTGATAAGGTAGGGTTTTGGGGTTTTGATAAGGTAGGGTTTTGGGGTGTTATGTTGACAAATAAGAGGAGGGGATAGGGAATAGGGTTTGGTAATATTTTAGGGTAGGGGTAATAGGGAAAAATGAGATAGGGGGGAAGGGAAAAATGGAGAGGAGGGAAAAGGTTAGAGGTGAAAGAGGAGCCTTGGCATCAACACCACAATTATGCAACCCTAGCAACAATGGCTTTGGTGTTTTCTAGTGGTTGGTTTTATGAATTTTAGTTGCCACTATAAGTAGTCATGAACCACCATAACCTCCACAAAAATACATGAGCCATCAAGATTTAGAGCCTACCTGTCGATTTGAGGGGTTTCAAAGGCAACTTGAGGTAATTTGGCATGATTTCGGGCCTTTGTGGGTGTGCACTGCGCGATAAACCCAGTGTGTCGCGCTCTTTATATGCATCACGCCCTTATAAACTTTGCACTGTGGGGTGGCTCTGTGTGCGTCGTACTCTGTATGTGCGCCACGCCCCTCTGTGTGTGCGTCGTGCTCTGGAAAACGCCTCCAATTTCACTCCAAACACGCACTTTGCTCTCCCAATGACTTTGCAATATTTCTCTATGACCTTGATTTGCACAATGACCTTGTTTGCTTGTGAAAACCTCTATTTAAGACTTTGAAGTCATGGGTTTAATTTTTTCCTCTCCAAAACCCACTTTGCTAATGTTTCATTTTGGCTCTTTTCACTGACTTAATGCAACACTGAATTTCACTTTTTCCTTTGAATTGTTAGCTAGAATGATGAAATTTTCGGCACTTTTTGCAGGGGTTGCATGACAGGGCATTTGGCCATAGAAACCATGACTGCACCTAAAGAAATCAACTGGAGACTTTTTTGAAAATTTTCACACATGACACACTGTTTGACTTTTCTTCAAAACATAGTTTTGAAGAACAGTCGTAATCTGTCAATCTGATGATGAAACTCTCTGAATCATAACTTTGTAAGGGCCTCCCTCAGGCCTACATGGCTTTATTGGGCATAGTTGAAGACTAATTTATCTGATCCCTAGACCTATTGACTGAATATGACTCTAGTCCATTAAGGATCGAACATTGACTGTCATGGACCTTAGTGAACCTTGACAAAAAGACCTAAGCCAGCAGGTGCCATTCATGAGGGGAAGTGACTAGCATGACCTTTTCCGTCATATTATGACATGCCCCTAGCGGAATGTAGCTGAGTGAATGGAGCGAGACACGTAAAAATGAAATGCATAAAGAGTTTTTATCTCTGACTGAGGACTGACAAGACTAACTCTAACAGAACCAAGAACTATCAGAGAGAGGACACTAATCAAAATCCCAGAAGTTGACTCACCCCCATGCAAACATATATATATGGATCCCTCATCCCAGAGGTCTAGAGGCTGGAATATTGTATTTTGTAAGGAAGTGTTGTTATTTTCTTTATGGAACATCATAGTGTTGGGTGATCTAATCTTTTCATGAGGTGAAGAAGGGCTTTCATGCTGGGAGGATGACACTGGGTCAGATCAATGGGTTGTAATCCTCTCTTCTACTCTTTCTATGAATAAATTTATTTGAGTTTTCCTCCACATTCTTGTATGTTGAGTTAATATATGAATTTTTGTGGTCAATATATATCTAGTCCTATATTGTTTATGATTGTAGATCTTTGTGCTTTGATGGTATCATGTTGCTTTGACTTTAAAGGTGCTCTTTGAAGCGGGGTAAGCAAGGTAGGAGCAACAAAGATCTGTCAAAGTGGAGAAGAAACAAGTAAGGAGCCAAGCAAAAGACTGAGGTTGGTACTCTCTACTTCTCTCTCATCTACTTCTCATAAAGGAAAACGCAAGTAACTTTAGTTAGTTTGTTTCTAAGATAGCTACCCATCTTATTGGGACTAGCAGTTCTGAATGGACACTAGATTTCTCGATAACAAAATGGAGACTCTATTGGGGACTGAATAGCGTATTTGCTTGTTTATATTTGTTTGCTTTATAAACTACAAACGGAGACTGAAGTTAAGCCAGCTAGCCTTCGAACTGCATTTTCTATGCAAGTGCAAAGTAGATGAATGTTGCTTCAGTCCATATCTAGTTTTTGTTTATAAATTGAACAATTGACTTGTAAACATCCTAATTTCCCTGGTGGTGGCTCAAGTAACCTCATTAGATCAGCCACTATGTTTTGTATTTACTGACTATCATTAGCTCAACCTAAATCCCTGAACTAAGTTGTAAACTATGACCAAAAACCAAGTTAAATTCTCGTCCCTGGACCATCGCACTATCTGCTTTTGACAGTCTGGATGCATCACACCTCCCATGTGCTGTAGGTGAGATGCATCCTTGTTTCCCTGTGTTACAGGTGCGATGATCAAATAAGACTGTTTCTACCTCCAGATTTTAGTTTTTTCTTCATTGTCTTCAGCTTTATTAAGGAGTTTTGTTGTCTGTGATCAATATACCACTGTTGAAACTCCCTTCCTTTTCATTATTCAGCCTCCATTGTACAAAGAATTGTGAATGTTTTTATGTATTGTTCGCCATTTACAGTTCTCCTTTACAAAGAAGTAGCTTAATCGAACTTTCACCTTTTGATTGGAAGTGTCACAAGTGTCGTTTCCAGTCAAGGAAAAGAATCCTACTCTTCTTGATGATCGATTGCAGTGTTACTCTTGTATTTGATTTGAATTAATGGTATTTCAAGTGTCGAAAGTAGTTTTCAATTCAAAATTGCAAAGTGTTGTTATTGTCTTCCTTTCGTCTTTTGAAGAGAAAATTGTTAGTGCTGTCGCTTTGAAAAGATCATTTAGATTTGTACTTAGCATTCCTTTTGTCATTTCCACATTAAGAAAGCGGAAAACAAATACATGCATGTGCCTTTTCATTTAGACTTCTTGTCGATTTTGATTTAGGATAGTGCATCTAGTGTGTGCTCTTTGCTCTATGTTGAAATAATATTGCTTCTCTTTCCTTAGTAGCTAGGATTTTCATTGTAAAAAGAAGAATAAACGACTGTTTATCATCTTCGATTGCATTTTAGGTATTTTATATCTACATCACACAGTGAACCTTAAAGGAAACCTTCCTAAGAAAGATAAACTATAAAATAAATTCAATAAACATAAAAATGCTTTGGAACCTAACGCAGAACATTTAGAAGTCTAGGCTAGAGACGTATTCCGACGTCATAAAGCTTGGTAACTATCACTTTCATCATAGGTTGGGTGATTCCTCCTCTTTGAGACGACAAGTGCCAGTACGGACTTGTGCTCCCACGTACCGTCGAGTATATATTGGGAGACCACAATATACTATATCCTTTATCCTTAGGAAGCCGTGTCTACTACCCTATCGATCGCAATGCACTAAACATAGCATTTGGGAAGATTGATTGTCCTACCGTAAAAAGCATTCTATAGTTTTTCAATTGGTTTGGCAATCCCTCTATCTAGATTTCCAGAGTAGTCTCTTTCGTTCCTTTTCATACTCCTTAAAGGAAAAGGTCCATCTCAGCACTTGTCACTTCAGGCTCATTAAAAAGCGAAGGCGACTAGAGTCATCTTTAGCTTTTTCTCGACTCTTAAAAATTGAAAAAGCAAGTTGTGTCAAAGCATCTAAAATTCATTTAATTCAGAATCACTTTTCCCCCTTTATTTTGAGTTGATCAAGTAATCCGCAATCGTGGAAAAAAGTCAATCGAAACCCCGTCATTCACGGAGACTAACGAGTCAACCATCTTTGACTTCGGAAATGAAACTATTCAGGACCAAGCGAACTCGTTTAACCGGATCAAAGTCCCCTGGTTTGCTTGGAACTTGTGTTCTAACATCCTTAGGGACTCCAGTTACTCCAACCATTTCTGGTATCCCTGCCTTTACAGAAGAAGTTCCGTAGTCACAAGAGGACATTATAACTAATCCTAGTGTAACGGTAAACACTTATATTCCTAAACAGTCTCCATCTATAGCTGATTCAGAAGGTGTTATCCCTCCAACACCTGTCGCTGCAAAGTCTATACCTTCTTCGGCACCAGAAATATTTTACGGACCTAACAATCTACCTCTCCCACCTGGATTGATTTCTATAGAAGAGATTGTGGAGGATCTTCCAGCTAGTGCTCCATTGCATTTTGGAACTGGGGTCACCCTATATCCTTCTTCATTAGAAGTTAGTCTCCCTTCATCGCAAGTTCCAATAGAATCACTAGGAAATATTTTGGATAGACTCTATATGTCTGAACAAGCGTCGACACCTAGGACTGTGTCATCTGACGCAGTAGTGGTAGAACCTCTTGCTACTACTCCAACAATGTTCACTGGTGTGCCATATGTCCCAACTACCTCTCAATTGTTAGATGGAGTCCACCCAGGGACTGTTTCGACAGTATGGTCTGTTCCCATTTGTTCGTCCAGAAAAATATCTGGAATCTCTTATGTTGAGTCTCAACAAATTGATCCTTCACAACGGTATTAATTTGGGCAGTCCAGTCTCCATAGGCTAATATTACCTTTGAACACTAGATTACCGCCATATGGGGGGCAATATGCCCTTTCATTGTTCCCTCTGGGAGGACAACCATATGAGAGTTAACAACAGAATTCAGGTCATGCTAGAATTACATCCAGTGGTTGGGTGCCAACATTGCCTCAACAACCAAGAGTGGTATACTCAATACAACCAAGTCTACCTATGTCAAATATCCCCACTACACCGGCTATTGTGACGGTTTCGCAAGTACAAGCATTGTCTGTTGTATGCCAACCTCAAGTTTCTCAAGTCATAATACAACAACCTCTTGTCTCCACGACACAACCACAATCACCGATTAGTGGCTCCTTAACCGGAGCGACCCAGGTTGAAACGAGTACTATTACCCCTCATCTTGGTTAGATAGCCAGTATTGGACAACAACAAATGGCTTCACAACCATGGCTGGTACAATATCAACAACCGCAATTCCAGCAAGCTTGCCAAGGACCTAAGTAGCAAACCTTTGCGGGTAATGGGCAGCCATATTTTCAAAACGGTCAATCATATCATAATGGTTATTCCCATTAGCCTTGCCAAAGTTATCAACATCAAATACATTATGCTGGTATGCAAAGACCCACTACTAAGGCGGTCCCATCTTATCCTGGGTATGCTTCACCGAACCTGGATCAATAGTTTCCCTTCCTGGCGACCTTAAAGTTACCGGATCTAAATCGTCTAACAAACAATCCAATTGCTTATGCCCCTTGGTGGCCAGCGATTCCTTGTAAACTTCCGTTAGATATTCCTAAATTTAATGGAAATTCGGGTGAAGACCCATTGAATCATGTGATGACCTTTCATCTGTGGTGTTCATCGAACACTCTCAATGATGATTCGATTAGGGTTCACCTTTTTCAGTGAACGTTAACTGGTCCAACAGCAAAATGGTACATCGAATTGCCTAGAGCTTCATTCAATAAATTCAGCGCCCTTGCCACAACTGTTTTAACCCATTTTCAGTTACCAATAAGGTACGAAACAAGAACAAAGCTTCTTACCAATTTCAAGCAAATGATGGCCACTCACATATCTGATCATATTCATGAGTGGTGGCATCGTCGTAGAATGGTAAAAACATATGTTGCTGATCAGCTAATAGCTAAATGGTTTATTAATTCATTGTTGCCTTCTATTACAGAAGATGTGGCAAAGGGAGGGGTCATCACTGAAGAGAAAGTCTTCTGAAAAATATTCTGCAAACCCTTCTGGGCAAACGAAACCCCCTGCGAGGTGTCAGATATGCGATGAGGATCATTGGACGAGAAATTGTCCACATAAAGCTGAAGTTAAGAAACTCTTTAAGAGTTCAAAAACCTCAGTGGTATTGACTGATCCGTTTCCATACCTGGTAACCAACCTGGTTGCCAATGATAAGGCTTCCCCATCCCAAGTTCTTATGTTGTCCATTTCAAAACAACAAAATGATCCTTTGATATCGACAAGGAATAAATATTACGGGAATCCACAACTATTGAACAACAAGGCTACTGATCAACCTAGTAGTTTGACAACAACTTTGACAAAAGTTGCACCACCCATCATTCTTGAGCTAACGATAAAGCCGCCAAAGGGAGTAGTACACAAATTGACATTTAATCCTCGTGCCAGAGCAGCACAAAATTATAATATAGTAGAGGACCTAGCCCAATCGTCGTCCGCTATGTCGAAACTTGACGTACTGCAAAATTTCCCCTCCTAGAAGCAGGCTCTATTATCAGAAATAAGTGGGATTGACCCAACAGATTCCAATCTTCTGCCCTTTAATCATAAAGGATATGACCCTCAGTTACCATCTCAACTCGCTTTCCTTATTCAAGTGAAATCCCTCAACAAAACTGTTCATCAAACAATTATTGATGAGGGGGCATCTACATGTATTATGTCAATGAGTTGCCCGAAAACTTTAGGCTCACCACCCTTGTCGTGATCATCAATGACATTAAAAGCATTTGGTCGAAAAACATACACTCCATACAGGATTTTAAGTAACTTTCAAGTCGAACTGGGGGGAAAAATAGTAGAAATTGATGTTTTGAAGTTATCGATGGAAACCTCGATTACAACATCCTACTGGGAAGGCCATGGATTTATGCTATGGCTGCCGTTGTATCGACATACTTCAGAAGATTGCATTTCCCTTCCAAGGAGGAATTACAATTGTCGACCAAAAAACATTTCTCCCGAACAGTTCACAAGTTATGGGAAGCATTCCAATGATCCAGGGAATCTCTCAGTTACTTCAAAATATTGGAGTAGGCCTACTAAAAGAACCTACATTGATGGGTACTTTTTCCCTACCGCCTCCAAACAATCTGGCGGAAGTGGCTACGGTGGGAACCTGCAATATGGTATCTTCTATTCAGAAGATGTCCGAACACGATATTAGCATGGATCATCACCAAGTATTGCCTCCAAGCCCAATAGAAATATTGTAGCAACCAATGCTTTCGGCGTGGGAGGTAAACCCAAATCAATGCTCATCGATCGTTTGGATAGATAGGTCTAAGGAATATGGTACCTCTTCAGATCCTTGGTCGTATGTACATTCTACAGATGAAGAAATTTTTCAGTCAATGATGATAGAGGGGGAACCATGGGAAGATTACCACCATCATTCCCATCTTCCAAATTACGAAGAAGATTGTTCCAGCAACCCTAATCATCCTTCAGCTTTTTATTTTCTATCAAATACTGTAAATATGGTAGATTCCGAGCAAAGCCTGTCCAATATTGAAGAGACTATCACCATAAATATCTCGACCAAACCAGATGTTGTAGAAAATATTCATGTCGGAAAATCTTGTTCTTCTTCAGAATTGGAAGTATATTACGCTCTCTTTTGCGAGTTCATAGATGTCTTTGCATGGTCATATGAAGAAATGCTAGGCATTAACTCGAGCATAGTTGAACATGAAATTAAGATGTATCCAAATGTCAAACCAGTATGAAAATGGCTTCAGCAGGTGCACCTGAAGAAAGCCGATGCCATCAAGGTAGAAGTTGAAAAAATTCTCCATGGTGGTTTCATTTACCTCTAATCAATTGGGTATCGAACATTGTTCCTGTGATGAAAAAACAAGGAACGATTAGAGTGTGCGTATATTATAAGGATGTAAATCAAGCTTGTCTAAAGGACAACTACCCTACACCCTTCATCGACCAGATAATTGATGAATGCGCTGGATGTTAAATCTTTTCGTTTATGGATGGATTTTCTGGGTATATTAATCAAATAAATATCCGCCCACAAGACCAGTCAAAGACTGCATTTATTTGTCCGTGGGGCACATTCGCATACCGAAAACTACCTTTTGTCTTAAAGAATGAAGGGGAAACCTTTCATAGGGCAATGAATATGCCTTCCATGACATCAAGAACATTGTTCAACCATACCTCGATGATCTTCTGGCTCATTTGCAAAAGCGGACCAATCATCCACAACATTTGAGAGCAATATTTCCACGTTGCCGACACTAAAAGATACGACTCAATCTGCACAAGTGTGTGTTTTCTGTCAGTTCTAGTCATTTACATGGCTTTGTAATCTCAAAGGACGGGATTCGCCTCGACCCGTGTAAGGTTTAGGAAATCATCGATCTGCCTCCACCTTCAAATTTGCTTCAAATTTAGAAACTCCAAGGGAAAGAAAAATTTCTAAGGAGGTTCATTCCAAATTACGTCGAACTTGCTAAAGGTTATACACGTCTGTTGAAAAAAGAAGTACCCTTCAACTGGGACCAGGTAACGCAAGATTCCTTTGAAGCTCTAAAGGAATCCCTAATAAAAGCATCATTAATGTATGCTCTCGATTATGAAAAAGACTTTAACCTGTATCTGGTTGCAGCAGATACGACCATCGCAATGGTTTTAGTTCAAGAAGACAATGGAATCGAACATCCTATATATTATTTAAGTCGAAACTTAAATGATATAGAAAGCAAGTACTCCTACGTTGAAAAGCTCGCTCTCATAGCTGTTCAAGCAGTACAGAGATTTCGACACTATGTCCTCTTTCAAAAAACTACCATTTTGTCAGATTGCAACCCCATGACTTACTTTTTGTCGCGATAGTTACTAGGGGGAAAATATTCCAAATGGATAGCAATTTTTCAAGAGTTTGATATGGAATTCATAAAATCCAAATCAAAGAAAGCCAAGGTTTTCGCGGAGTTACTATGTGACTTCCCATCGTCGTCCAACGATTCAAAGCAACAATCATGGATGAATCTTTGTTTCTGATATCTTCAAGCGATCCATGGTATGGAGATATAATCATCTATCTCCAGACCCAAACATATAGGTCTAATACCTCTCGCTCAGAACATCGACGTACTTGTTACCAAGCGAAATACTACATGATCGTCGGTGATACACTTTACCATCGTGGTATCAATATAGTTTTGTGAAGGTGCCTCACCCATGAGGAGGCCGAAAAGGTCCTGAACGCTTGTCATTCAAGTGCATGTTGGGGGCATCAATCTAGTTATGCTACGACACAAAAGATTTTACAAGCAGGATACTTCTATCCAACAATGTTCAAGGATTGCATAACCGTAGTCAAAAGTTGTCATGCTTATCAAATCTTCAATCGCAAAACCAGAATACCACCCACACCTCTGCAGCCAGTAGTTGTTGTTGGGCCATTCGCTAAATGGGGCATAGATTTCATGACCTATAACCCCACCTCGGCTGGGGGGCATGGGTATATCATATTTGCAGTTGACTATTTTACGAAATGGGCTAAGCCGATGCCTACATTAAACAACATCGGTGAAACAGTTGCTCTTTTCTTTTGCAATCATGTAGTCTCTAGATTCGATATTCCACAAGCTATAGTCACAGATCATGGATCGCATTTCTGCAATCACATGATGGTTGAGTTGGCTGCCAAATTAGGACTGTCCCATGATAGCTCTACTCCGTATTATCCACAAGCTAATGGGCAAGTTGAGGTGATCAACAAAGTCCTGAAGCGCATGCTAGAAAGGATGATTCGAGTCCATAAACACAGTTGGCACCTATTCCTGTACTCAGCCTTGTGGGCATACTAGACATTGGTGAGAAGTGCGACTGGGTTTACACCTTTTCAGTTGGTGTATGGCCTGGAAGCAATCTTACCTATTTAGTGCGAAATCTCGTCCCTCAAGCTCACAGTCGACCTTCTCCCTGGAATTTCAAAAGAGGAGGCTCGTTTCTTGGAATTAATCCAACTAGATGAAACCCGTTGTGATGCCACCTTGGCTAACGAAGAACATAAGAAATGAGTCAACGCGTAGTTTGACAAGAATGTCAAACCCCGTGTCTTCTCAGAAGGTGACCTGGTCTTACTTTACGACCAGGAGTCTGATAAATTGGGAGCAGGTAAGTTCCAGTCTTTATGGATGGGCCCCTATATTGTTAAGTGTATATTAGAAAAAGGAGCCTATGAGTTAGTAGATTATGATGGGATTACACTGTCGCAACCCCAAAATGGGTTGTACCTTAAGCGGTACTATGCTTGACTCAGTGTAGTAACCTCTTCATATGATTTTGTTAAATTTTTGTTTTCACTAAGAGTAACCGTTTTGGTTAGGTAATCCACTTTTACATTTGTTACAGATGTCAAACCTATTGGAGTCGTTTGTTGGATATGCCAACGGAGCGAGTCATAGTTCGCGGAACCTATCTTCTGTAGCCTAGGCCATCTTTGATCCAAGCGGTGAGTTAGTGAGTTTCAGAGGGGTATGTATTGGTCGATCAACGAACAACATCGTTGAATACAACGCGTTGATAGAGCTCCTCTCTGATGCCATTGCACATGGCATACACCAACTTGTCATCAGGCTAGACTCACAACTCGTCATTCTATAGCTTAGCGGCATCTATTTCATGCAGAATCCAGCTATCTATCGTATGTTCCTAAGGGTCAAGATTTTGGAAAGACAGTTTGATTCTATCCAATATCAACATATTTCTAGAAACTTAAACACATTAACGGATTCATTAGCAAATTATGTTTTAGATAGACATTTGCAACATTCGTAGAAGAAAATCATTTTATCAATATTTGCATCAGGATCATATAACTTAACCAAAATAAAGCTCCGAAAATCAAAAATATATATAACTATTTATGGTTTATACATAGTGTTCTATGTCCAAGAAAAAATCAGTCAAATGACCCAAAAACTCAAAACGCTAGGGGGCACCCTAGTCTAATGGTGCTGGTGATAACAAGTCACCGCCTATGCAATCATCTGTAAAAGCCAAATCCATCAAATCGGCACGCCAGTGGTATGTCGTTGTAATCTTAGAGGCAACTCGTCGGTCCTCACATCTGGGATACCAAGGGTGAGACCATCAATATGATCTTGCAATACTGCAAGAGTCTCGGCCACATCCAGATCGCGAAGGACAACCCTCCCTACAACCTCTCCTGCTAGAATGGTAGTCGCTGCTCTCAGGCGCACTAGTCTGATATCTGCATGAGCACGTGAGTTTTTATTAGTCCTGATAAAATAAGCACAATAACATTATAAAAGCAATAAACAGAGGTATTGTCAGGGATTTTTACCTATGACACCCCACTGCTCGCTAGTTGACAGCACCAAAGCTGGGTCACCCCAGAAATCCATACTAGCGTACAGACATTCGGTATAAACCATATGTTGATGGTTGAAACACTTGAAGAAGGCATCAAAGAAAGAAACCTACAACTGACCAGCATGTCGAGCCATAAGGTGAACCCATCTCTGCATCCGTGGCTCAGCCGGTGGTGGAAAACCAAGTGAAATGTACTATGGCTACATCAGTGGGATCTTCTCCAAGGTGAAAACGATCAAAATAGAACCATAGCCAAAGTTCTTGGATCTTCTGTTTTTCACCTTGGTAAGCTATTATTTTATCACCGATAGTACTGCATCACACCAGTTGAACACCTTTGGTTCAAGGCATTCCAAGGCGTACCGCATATAAGACCTATTGGCCAAGTGAAGAGCCATGCTACCAGCCAATCTAGCAAAGGTGAATAGAATAGTCCTCAAAGACTGGTCGGTGACATCTTGGGTATTTATCTTACCATCCCTGCTTGGCTGAGATCCTTCTTTATAGTATCGACGAATATAATCCCTCACGGATTCACCCCAGCGGGCGAAACCTGATAGTGAGAGAGGGGCACCATGCCTCGATAAACCGCTAAAAAATTAGATGTCCTCAATAGTCAAAGGGATGGATTTTACTTTGATCTGAAACACTTGGTTGGTATTATCCCATGCGTCGAAGAAATATTGCAACAAGTTGATTTCTTGCCTCATGCTAGATATGCGGAAGAACTTGAGTAAACCACAGTTCTGCAATGCAGTTACCATACCCGGATCATGTAAAGCAACTATTTCCTCTTCTTCATGCTCACATTCTCACCATGTAACAACCATTTTGCTCTGATGAATATCTAAGAAACAAACAAGAGAAGAGCCAGGATCCTGATTTGGCGAAAAGCAGGCAAAATTTCCATGAAAAACAGTTCAAACGTTTTCCTCCTTTCACCCATCGCACCCCAGCTGTGTACTGGGTGAGATGTTTATTGACTGGCCAATGGTCACCCTGGTATGCATCGCACCTTTTGATGTATACAGGGTGCGATGGGGGCAAAACGAATTGTTCAAACCCCGGAGGCTCAGAAAAGCAGGAAAACATGCTCAAAATTCAAAAAGAAAAGAATGCAATTGAGGAGCTCAGGTATAGCTCCTACCTGGTCCAGACGGCGCCGAAAATTGTCCACAAAATCTCCCAGAATCAGCTAGTGAAAATCAAGGGGGAAAACACCTCCTGAGCTCCGATAATCCCAAACTCAAATGAAATGGTAAAATGAGAGGTAAAAACTACTTTTAGTTACTTTTCACGTAAGTCGAGTAGGGTATTAGTGTTTTAACTCATTTTTTGAGAATGTATTTTCATTTCTAATAAGTTTGATGGAGCAATTGAAGAGTCAGTATGACCGTCAAAAGAACATAGTGTTAACGGTGAATCGAATATTAATGACCATTATCACGAGCAATTTTACACAAAGTTCAAGCTCATTAAAAATTAAACCTAGCAATGAGCAAATGTTCCACCAGAGTTGAAGCTCATTAACAAATGAACCCACCTCCAGTAAATAACCATTGCGAACACATTATCATCAGCTCTTGAGCCTTGGTCGTGTTCTTACAATTAGCTCCACTCTGTTTTAGCCGATCATATGCCTCCATTTGATTGTTTACCCTTTTGAGGAACAACTACAACGAGTGATTCTATTAGCCATCCTCTTAACACTGTTATGATTGGAAAGTTCCAAACCTTACCTGGAACTAGCTGCTACCTGAAAATATCACTTGTTCCTCAAAAAATGAGTCTCCTTTAAGCTCTTTTCATCTGACTCGTAAAATATGAAAAGATTGTCGAGCAATTGGCCTCTTTAGCTCGTTAAAATGATTAGAAGTGCTATCCCTACTCTAGATGTTAATATTTTTGGACCTGAGGGATCATTACACAAAAATATCAAGTGCTTGTCTTGTTCAGCTCGTTAAAACTATTGAAAATTCATCCCTTTCATATTATTTTATACTTTTTCGGACTTAAGGGATTATATGACAAAAAAGGATTACTAGTGTTTTCTTTCTGTTGCTTTTCAGACTCTCTAAAATTGAAAAAGGACCAAGATATCTTTTTCATTAAACTCGTTAAAACCAATAGCGACAAACTTGTCCATGCAGACAAGAACAAGTTTCACTATCGCTAGGCTCATTAAAACATAGCAACGGGTTTGCCCGAAGGGAAAATTATAGAACAAGCATACATTATCCTCCTCAAGCTTGACAAAAATAAAGAGGTACTAGTCAGCAATGACTGGGGAAAATTGGGAAGAAAACTTGAAGAAACTTTATTGGTAGCAAGTCGCTCTTGAACATGACACTTTCACTCTGTCACCGTGATTGAGTCGGGTTGGGTTATTCCGTTCACCGATCATATTACCATTCGTCCACCGTACCAACCATTTTTGGAGTTAATGCTACCAATCCATTTTAGTGGCACCGATATGTTCAAGATAAGTTTCTCAGAGAATTCACCAACCCAGCTTGTGTCTCATCCGCTACAATACCTTCACGCTTCATTCTTTCATGACCACCACCCTGAACCCTGTATCATGAAATCGTTTTCACCTCCACAAAATAATTTTCTCCATTCTATGTCGTTTGTATGGGATTCATTAATGCCCCCCTATGATGGGTCACTTCTTGTCAACATCAGCTCATTATCCAAGAAGTCGATCTAGGAACAACCCTTTCAGTACTTTTAAGCTTGCATGCCTCAATGGCAAGTTTCTCACTTCTGGCGACAGGTTCACATCAATGGCCTTCGACCGAAAGATTTTGTGTGGTGTTCGATGTGAAGTCCCATTTTCACACCACATGAATTGTACTATCGTACCTTAAATGTCATCATCATTATCAGTGATTCCTCTCGCGCTTGTTAACAACTTACATCATTGGCTGGTAATCAGGCGATGTCTTTCCATGTTCGACTCCAGAACATCTTTACACATGGATTGACTTGTACTTTGGGGGAGGATTGAACGAGTTTGAAGACCCTAGATCTAATTTCATCCATCTGGGCTGCGATATATTCAGGAAAATAAAGACATCAAATGTACATCATTGCTGCACAGATAATCATCCAAACCAAAGGATGATGTCTCTACCAGAATCATCAGTCTGCCACACAGACAGTTTTCTATCATATGTACATGAGAATGAATTTATAAAGTTGAGCATGAGAATGCCCGCCTTAGCTAGAACATGAAAATATTATGAAGATAATGTATTGTATTGTATCTTATTACACTTCGCCTTCTAGTTCGAAAAACCTCAGATCCTCATGATAAAGCATTTCACCCGACATCAAAAGATTTACGACCTCATGCTTTAGGGGGCAACGGTTATAGACATATTTGGGCACTACAACCCCAATCATATATTTCCATAAACCAAGGGCTTTTGAGTCCCTAAAAGTGTTGTTTCACACCCTAAAGGAACAAGGTCAGTTGATTACATCATCTCCCAGAAGTTCTCCGTGGAAAATTTCTCAGAACTGGTCAAAACTAGACCATACAGACTTCTCAGTGCTAAGGGTGCGATGCGTCTCACCTGCTACATGCCAATAGTGTGATGCATACTAAAAATCCCTTCTGTAGGGTGTAATGGGCGAGAGTAGACAAATGGCGAAGACAGTTTGCAAGGTGGATGATCATGGAATCTTCCAGAAACTTCTCCTGTGACACTTGCCTCTCTGAATTCGCCCAAGGATGAATAAGAGATCATGAATCTCCAAGTGGAACCAAGAAATATCAGAGAGAGGACACTAATCAAAATCCCAGACGTTGACTCACCCCCTTGCAAACATCTATATATGGATCCCTCATCCTAGAGATCCAGAGGCTGGAATCTTGTATTTTGTGAGGAAGTGTTGTTAGTTTCTTTCTGGAACATCATATTGTTGGGTGATCTAAGCTTTTCATGAGGTGAAGAAGTGATTTCATGCTGGGAGGATGATGTTGGGTCAGATCAATGGGTTGTAATCCTCTCTTCTACTCTTTCTATCAATAAAGCTATTTGAGTTTTCCTCCACATTCTTGTATGTTTGAGTTAATATATGCATTGGTGTGGTCAATATATATCTGGTCCTATACTATTTATGATTGTAGATCTCTATGCTTTGATGGTATCATGCTGCTTTGACTTTACAGGTGTTGTTTGAAGTGAGGTAAGCAAGGAAGGAGCGGAAAAGATCTGTCAAAAGGGAGGGGAAACAAGTAAGGAGCCAAGTGAAAGACTGAGGTTGGTACTCTCTACTTCTCTGTCATCTACTTCTCATAAAGGAAAATTCAAGTAACTTTAGTTTGTTTGTTTCTAAGAGAGCTACCCGTCTTAGTGGGACTAGCAGCTCTAAATGGACACTAGATTTCCCGATAACAATTCTCAGCCCTATTGTATTATCGGAGACACTTTATATCATCTCGGAGTTCATTTAGTTCTACACCATTGTCTACTTTTGAGGAAGATGAAAAAGTCTTAAACGACTACCACTCTAGTGCCTGTGGTGGTCATATGTCTAGTTATGCTACTACCTGAAAGATTCTTCATGCTGGTTACTTTTGTCCATCCATCTTCAAATATTACATTTTGGCCATCTGCTCCTATCACCCGTGTCATCTTTAGCAATGGAATATGCGAGCGCCACCTTCCCTTTTGCAGAATGTTATTACCGTTGGCCCTTTTGCTAAATGGGGTATTTATTTTATGACCTGTAACCCTCGCTTGGATGGGGGGCATGGGTATATCATCGTTGCCATCGATTATTTTACGAAATGGGCCAAATCAATTCCTACATTTTCTAACAATGGTAAGGCAGCTGAACAATTTATGTCCAATCACGTAATTACCTGGTTCGGAGTCCCTCATGCTATAGTCACTGATCATGGTTCCCATTTTCATGGTTATATGATGACTGAGTGACAACCCAGTTAAGCTTGCGTCACAATAGTTCAACGCCATATTACCCTCAAGCCAATGGCCAAGTCGAGGCAATAAAAAAAGTGTTGGTTACTATGCTTTAGCATACCATTGGAATGCATAAGTCCAACTGGAATTTGATGTTATTTTCCACTCTATGGGCCTACTGTACCTTGGTTAAGGATGCGACTAGATTCACACCATTTAAACTTGTTTATGGTCTGGAAGCTACCCTTCTGATTGGATGTGAAATCCCTTCTCTCAAATTAGCTATCGAATTGCTACCAAACACTACTCTGGTGGAAGAATGCCTTCTTTATTTAGAATGGCTTGATGAGACTTGTCAACTTGCTTCTTTAGTCATTAAAGCACAGAAGAAGAGAGTGAAAACTCACTTCGATCAGACAGCCAAACCAGGTTCTTTCAGGGAGGGGGATTTAGTCTTGCTATATGATCAAGCTAATGACAAGCTGAGGGCAGGAAAATTTGAACCCATGTGGCATGGGCCCTATATTGTAAAACGTTTTTTGAAAAATGGGGCCTGCGAGCTAATTGACTATGAAGGCAACCCTTTAGATAAGCCCTGGAATGGGCTTTATCTCAAGAAATATTATGCATGAGTCTTTCGTGCATTTCTATGTACATAAGTGTGTTTTTCATTTTGTACCTGTTTGGCTTGATGTGTAAGCGTTTGCTGCTTATTATGTCCTTTTTTCTTCTTATGCAGATTTCTGTCGCACCTTATGTCGGTTTCACTTATGGTGCCTGTCGCAGTACTTAGAATCTTTCCTCCGAAACATGGGTTTATCTACAATCCTCACGGTGAGTTGGTAGATCTTCAAGATGTTTGTCTATGATGTACTATGAACAATGTCGCTGAATATAGTGCAGTCATTGAGTTACTAACTGAGGTTGTTGCCCTCAATACTCGCGCATTGATTGTGAATCTAGATTCACAGCTTGTTGTTCTTCAACTCAACAGGCGTTATTCCATCATAAACCCTCAAATTTTAAGGTTGTATTTACATGTTCATTTATTGGAAAAGAATTTTGATTATATTACATATCGACCTATTCCTAGAAGAGTAAATACATTAACTGATGCATTGGAAAATCATTTGTTAGATAGAAATTTGTGACATTTGTAAAAATAAACATTAAAGACATAATAATTCAGTATAGAAAAACATAGGTATATATATGTATATCAAGTGTTGCACATCACAACGCTCAAAAAATTATATGTTTGGGCTACATCACAAGATAACATGTCTCTCAAAATTGCGGAAATTAAACCTAGGAGTCTAATATGTGTGGTGCTCTTTATAGCACACAACTTCTCGAACGACACGTCTGAGTAGTCGATGAATCTTGCCCGACACCCTTGTTGTGTGTCATTGGTACTATTGAGGGACATCCTCAAATCCCGAGTAGTCTAGGATCCCCTCCGTTAATCCCTTCAAGTCATGGGAAATATCGTCCTCTACATCTCCACCAGGGGGAGGGATCTCGAACTCCCACTCAGCTCTCTGAGCAATAGGAGACAAGCCTACAGACCTTTTTGCCCCAACATATGTAAAATTGAAACATAATGATCAAAACATATATGAAAAATGATAAAAATCACAAAATATTTAAAAAATCAATAAATGAATTTGTTACCTCTGTTATCCCAGTGTTCCGCAAGGGGGAGTACTAAATCTGGATCACCCCTGAAGTCTATCCTAGCATATGGCCAGTCCTCGACAACAACTAGTTGGTGATACAGCAATTGGAAAATCTTGGGTGTCCATGACATATGTTGACCCCCACCTCCTCGGAGCATCAGCATCACTGTTATAGACATTTTTGGGCACTACAACCCCAATCATAAATGTCCATAAACCAAAGGCTCCTAAGTCCCTAAGAGTGTTGCTTCGTTCCCTAAAGGAACAAGGTCGGCTGATTACATCATCTCCCAGAAGTTCTCCACAGAAAACTACTCAGAACTAGTCAAAACTAGACCATATAGAATGCCTAGTGTAGAGGGTGCGATGCATCTCACCTACTCAGTGTAAAGGGCGCGATGCATACTAGAAATCCCTTCTGTAGGGTGAGATGGGTGAGAATGGACAAATGGCAGAGACAGTTTGCGAGGTGGAGGATCATAGAATCTTCCAGAAACTTCTCCTCTGACACTTGCCTCTCTGAATTTGCCCAGGGATGAATAAGAGATCATCAATCTCCAAGTGGAATCAAGAACTATCATAGAGAGGACACTAATCAAAATCCCAGAAGCTGACTCACCCCCCTACAATCATCTATATATGGATCCCTCATCATAGAGATCCAGAGGCTAGAATCTTGTATCTTGTAAGGAAGTGTTGTTGGTTTCTTGGTGCAACATCATAGTGTTAGGTGATCTAAGCTTTACATGAGGTGAAGGGCTTTCATGCTGGAGGATGATGTTGGGTTAGAACAATTGGTTGTAATCCTCTTTTCTATTCTTGATATTAATAAATCTATTCAAGTTTTCCTCCACATTCTTGTATGTTTGATGATATATGCATTCGTGTGGTCAATACATATCTAGTCCTGTATTGCTTATGAATGTAGATCTTTGTTCTTTGATAGTATTATGCTGCTTTGATTCCACAGGTGCTCTTTGAAGCTGGGTAGATGAAGAAGAATCAGTAAAGATCTATCAGGAAGGAGAGGAACCAAGCAAGGAACCAATTGCAAGACTGAGTTTGGTGTCCTTTGTTCCCCTCTTATCTATTTCTCATAAAGGAAAGTGAGAGTAGTTTTAGTTTGTTTGTTTCTAAGATAGCTACCAGTCTTAGTGAGACTAGCAGCTCTGAGTGGAGAATAGATTTCTCAATAACAAAATGGCGACTTCAATGGGGAGCGAATAGATTGTTTTCTAGTCTATATTTGTTTGTTTTATAAACTTATAGACGGAGCCTGAAGTCAAGCCAGCTAGCCTTCAAACTACATTTTCTATGCAAGTGAAAAGTAGATCAATGTTGCTTCAGTCTATCTTCTGGTTTTGTTTATAAATTGAACAATCGATCTGCAAACACTCTAATTTCCCTAGTGGTGGCTCTAGTAACCTCATTAGATAAACCCCTGTCGTTTATATTTACTGAACATCACTTGCTCGGCCTAAATCCCTAAACTGAGCTGCAAATTGTGACCAAATACCAAGTAAAAGTCTCGCACTGGTACCATCACACCCTCTCTTCAAGGAAGTATGTATGCATCGCACCTCCCGTGTGCAGTAGGTGAGATGCATACTAGATTCCTTGTGTAACAGGGGCGATGATCAGAGAAGGTTAATTTTTCCTTCAGACTTTGGTTCTTCTTCACTCTTTTCAGCTCTATTCAGGAGTTTTGTTGTCTGTGATCAGTATACCTATATGGAAGCCCCCTTCCTTTCCATCATTCTGCCTCCATTGTGCAAAGAACTATAATTGTTTTTATGTATTGTGCACCATTTTCATTTCTCTTTTACAAAGAAGTGGCGTAATCAAACTGTCGTTTCTTGATTTGGAAGTGTCACAAGTGTCATTTTCAGTCATAGAAGAGAATCCTATGGTTCTTGATAGTCGATTTATTGTTACTCTTGTATATGATTTGAATTAGTAGTTTTTTAAGTGTCGAAAACAATTTTCAATTCGAAATTGCAAAGTGTCGTCGTTATCTTCACTTCGTTTTGAAGAGAAATTTGTTAGTATTGTCAGATTGGAAAGATAATTCAGATTTTCACTTAGCATTCTTCTTGTCATTCACACATTAAGAAGGTTGAAAACAAATACATGCATTTGCATTTGCATTTAGACTGCTTATTGGTTTGATTTAGGATAGTGCATTTAGTGTGTGCTCTGTGCTCTTTGTTGAAAGAATCCTGTTTTTCTTTCCTTAGTAGCTAGGATTTTCATTGCAAAAGAAGATTAAACGATTGTTTATCATCTTAGACTGCATTTTAGGAATTGTATATCTACATCACGTAGTGAACCTGAAAGGAAAATTCTTAAGCAAGATCAACTGTAAAATAAATTCAATGAACATAAAAACGCTTTGGAACCTAACACACAACATTTAGAAGTCTAGGCTAGAGACGTATTCCAGTGTCGTTAATCCTGGTAACTATCACTTTCATTTCTGGTTGGGTGTGTTAGAGTTAGTCTAGTTATCCCTCCGTCAGAGATCAAAGCTCTTTTGTGCATTTCATGTTTAGGTGTCCCATCAGTTTCAATCAGTTGCATTTCGTTAGGCATTCCATAACTCTGACGGAATGGTTTGTGTTACTCATTCCCCTCATGCATGGCACTGCTGGTTCAGGTCTATTCATAAAGCTTAAAAGGTCATTTATAGTCATGTTTCAAATTTTTAGGTCTTAGGTTTAGGGTTGAGTCAATCTTGTTTTGCAAAGTCTAAAAAGACCAGCAGGCTAGAGCGATGTCTTCGATAGATGGTCACTTCAATAATTCTCATCATTATACAGATAAATTAGGACTTCTCTTAAAAACTCTATTTTTAAGATAAGTCGTCATCTCATTTTTGTAAAAAATTTCAAAAATTCCAGTTCTTGAATCGTCCAAGCGCAGCCTTGGTCTCCTTTTCCAGATCATATCACAGCTATCCCTGCAAAAAATTGTCAAAGAAAATCATTATTTCAACCAAATTCAAGGAGGAAACCAAAAAGGTTAGAAATCTATTAATCCTGAAAAGTGTCAACGACAAAACATAACAAAATGGGTCATAGACCAAGCAAAAATCAAAAGGGAGTCTGTATGAATATATTTCACATCATTTTCAACTCATTCCACATGCCAAGAGGGAAGAACACCATTCCAAAGCAAAATTGTGAATTTGTGAGGAAGTTGGAGTAGTTTCTTAGCGCGCGACACATTGGACTGGGCGCATGGCGCATCAGGGGCGCGCGACGCATCAGGCACAAAAGCACAGTGCAAAATTACACGCGCGCGGTGCATCAGAGGCACGTGGTACATTGGGTGAGGCGCGCTACGCACTAGGTATTAAGCCCAAAATTGGCTTGGAAATGCATCAATTTGCCTCCTCTCCGCACAAATTTGCAGGTAGGCTCACATCCACCACTTGTGCTTGGCTTTTGAAAGATAAATGTAATGGGTTAATGTATATGTTTGCCTTAGAAATCCAAGTGGAAAACCCTCCTTTGTCCATGAAATTGTTGTAGGGTTTGAATGCAAAAATTGCTGCAGGGTTTCAAAAACTGAGTGGTACCAAGGTTATGATTTTTTCTCATTTCCTTTTGTTTCCCATTCCTAAATTCACCATTATTTTTCCCCAATAATTCCTTCATTAATCCTACACTATACTCCCTCAAATCCTCGTCCCTCACTTCTATTATAAAACACATTATCCCTACCTCATCCCAAAACCTGAAAATCCAAGATTTTCATGTCCCTTCCCTTCTCTAAATCCCCTATTTTTATTTCCATATTCCCTAATTCCCTAATGCTTTCCCTTTCCCAATATTCCCTTGTACATTTGTGTCGCCTTGGTCACATCATTTTTAGAGCAAAATAATAGTTTACAGTCAATTGTGCACACAGTTATACATCAACATATATATATATTCCAGCTATCTTGTTTTCAAAGACATGTCAGAGACCGAGTCAGTATATGAGCAGGAGTATGACAGTGATTCTACACCGGAGGTAAATGTGCCAAATGTGCCACGGAGGTATCACAAAGGTGGAAAAAGTGGTCAGCATGTCAGGGAGGAGCCTACTTCTTTGGCTCAATTGCAAGCTTGCCCACTTGCAATGGATTGTTTTCGGCGCCAATCATGTTTCCAATACTGTGAGATGATCTCACAAACTCAGCATCATCGAGAACTTGTCCATTTATTTGTTCTACATTTACAGGATGGTCATGTAAACCTTGCCGGAGTGATTTTCACCTTGTCACTCGAGACTATTGCTCAGGCCACCGGGATACCAAATTTACGGGAGGAATGGAGTAAATGCCAGTTGTTAGATAGATTCTACCATGATCCATATATCAAACCTGGGTATATGAGACACTTGAGCGTAGCTTTTCCATTCAAATTCCTGAGAGATGAGTTTGCACCATTGATGAAACTCATCATTTGATATTTCAGTTGCGAGGGCAGATTCTCGCGTCTCTATGCATACCATGTCCGTTTGTTGATGCATTTCACAAGGGTACGTTGATGAACATTCCGTTTTTCATGTGTCGCAACATATATAGGATGGTGCATTTAGTACAAAGGAAGAGCCCAGCACATTAGCATAGGAGCATATATCATTATGCATTGATCAAAATCATAGTGATGCATCAGTTGGCACAGCAGGGCATTACTTGGGAGAATTTCATCTCCCGTGATTACTTTTCAGCGCTACAGCCGCCTCCCGAGATAATTCATGATGAGGGAGCGCCTTCACACTAGCCAGACATTCCTGAGACTGAGCATATAAGTGCTCCTCCATATGTGACATACCAGCGAGGCCACAGGGCCTTATTTGCATCTGCAAGACGAGTACTATCTCCACCCGGGGTGGAAGGGGTCTCGTTGACTTCATCAGCACAACGAGTCTCCACTTCATGTGGAATGGGTCTCGCCTTCTTCTTCAGCACAGGTATAGATCTAGGATAGGGGCAAGAGACCTATGTTTGATGAGGGTCCTTCAGGAGGTCAGGACACGGATATCATTGATGTTGATGCTAGCTCTCCTAGCTCAGAGCTAAAGGAGATCATCTGAGAGTAAAGGGCTGAGAATGAGTCACTGCAAAAGAAATTACAGATGGCTAAGTGGGTGATCAACTACTTGGAGCAGCACAACAAACAGCTGGAAGATGAACATACACTTTATGAGCTGTGGCAAATCCGGGAAGACCGAGAATTGGCCCGAAAGAGACCCGATGATTTGACACCGATTGATCGAGAGTTTATGCTCATCCGGGTGAACACTCATTTGGAGAAGTTGTTGGTGAAGGAAAACAGAGACAAGGACATGCTTCGTCATATGAAAACTCACTATTGGGCTCGCAAGCATGTTTGCAAAGCGAAAATGAAGATCTTAAAGAGGCGTTTGAGCAAAGCGATAAAACGGTGGAAAAATCCCGATCCACTCCAAATTTTGGCCGAGGCTTCATTGGCGGGGCATAACACATGACAGAGGGTCTTCACTCCGAATTTGAGCAAATTCAGAGAAATTTTTGTCATTTTGAAATTTTGGCTTGCAAAACAGGTTTTTTGGCTCAACGCGTAGCGCGCCGTGCGCGACCCATAAGATTGGGAGGTCCAAATCAAAAATGGCTTGTATTTTTGGATCTTTCATGATGAAATATACATGCTTAGCCATTTACAAAGCATTTTGTCAAGTTTTGGGTGACCAAAAGGCTCAAAAACATCATGAATATCACCTTTCTGCCACCTTTTGCACCAGCAGGAAGTACTTCCAAGAGAATGCACGTTTGGAGGGCCAAATGGACACCAAATTGGAAAATTCCACTTGGGTTGGAAAGTAGACATCTAGGGCTTTCCAACAAGATAACTTGGACTCAATTTGGATTCCGGAAAGTGCCCCAAAAATAGGTGGGAAGGCGCACGGCACATAGGGCTCACGCGTGCGGCGCACAGGGTTTTTTGGCACACTTTTCACCCTCAACTCAGGAAATGAAGCCAGTTTGACCAGTTTTGACTTGTGATGTGATTTTTCACTCCTCTTGATGTAATTAATGAAACATTATGTTATTTTGACACTTATTTACTTATTCTAGAAGATTCATTCAGTAAAAGGTGAAAATTTAATGAATGATTTGGTTTCCTTGCTTATAGAGGCAAGTTGTTTTGACTGCCCAGATTGTAGTGCTTTGTTTAGAATTGGTTGAAACAGCTCCTAGGATGATGAGTTGACCCCTAGAGGCAAGGGAATGTGTTGGCTTTCTGACATTATGTATTTTCTTAGTCATTTTCAGGGTTGGACTCTTGGGAATAGCTTGACACTCTATTGCACATATCTTATCTGCATTTTTGGCAAAGGAAAGACCAGGGTTTTGCATCACTATTTGGGATTCATGTGGCTTTATGTGTTGATGGTATGCTTCTTTCAGTATTTGTAAGTTGTTTATGTGCATCGCTTTCCTTCTCTTATCTTCTGCAATTGAACAAATGAAGTGTTAAGGTAGAATCCATAATTTGCTATGCTCTGCCTTTAAGTTTGTTTAATTTTCCATGTTTTCGTCTGTTTATGGAGAACCCTTGAAAGTGTATTTCTCTCCTTAACCTCTCACCAGTTAGATATATCCATTCATTCACTTTAAAGGCATCAAAACAATTGCCTATCTTGCCCCAAGTAGACCTCTGCAAAAACTGTGTCTCATCCCCGCACCCAAAATTGCCTTTCCCTTGAATTCAACAAAACTTCAAAAAATCAATTTCAAATTCCTTGTATTTCATACCTAGCCTAAAATTAGTTATCAAATTAGTCATCTCAACCTCATTGATTACCTTTTACCGAGATTGACTCGGAGAGAGCCCTCTCCTGTCGTCGTAGGGCTAGCTACGACGCTAAGCGTGGTTTGATGTGGCCTCGAGTTTTACCTTATTTCAGCCTAAGGTAGATTTGAGCACTAACAGGGTGATTCCTCCTCTTTGAGACGACAAGTGCTAGTACAGACTTGCGCTCCCACGTACCTTCGAGTATATATTGGGAGACCGCAATATGCTATATCTTTTATCCTTAGGAAGCTGTGTCTGCTGCCCTATCGATCACAATCCACTGAACACATCATTCGGGAAGATTTACTGCCGTACCGTAAAAAGTATTCTGCAGTTTTGTGATTGGTTTGGTAATCCCTCTGTCTATATTTCCAGAGTAGTCTCTTTCATTCCTTTTCAAACTCCTTAAAGGAAAAGGTCCATCTGAGCGCTTGTCACTTCAGGCTCATTAAAAATCGAAGGCATCTAGAGTCATCTTTTGTTTTTTCTCGACTCTTAAAAATTGAAAAACCAAGTTGTGTCAAAGCATCTAAAAATTATTTTAATCGGAATAACATCATAGTTCCCTCGTTGGTCTTTAGGCTGAGAAAAATGGAGTCTACCAACCAAGGATTTCCCCTTGGAGGAAATCCTAGTCCTTTCTCCTCTTGGGGAGATGTTGCGGCACCCCATATGGCCACATTGTCACTTCTAGGGTTGATGATTGGCTTGCCCGTATGGCTCTTCTCTACCTCTGTCGTTTAGAATACTGTAATTCCTGAACAATCAAGTCAGCAACTAGATGATATTAGAGTTACCCCTCAACCTTCTACTTCATCCATTTCTCCCTCTCCTCCTTCCTCTTTGCTTGATGAAGCTGGTAAAGCTGAAAATCAAGTAACTAAGAAGGGGAAGAAGGGGAAGGAGAAGAAGGAAAAGAAGAAGGAGCCAAAGGAAAAAAGGGGCAACCATGCATCATGTAGCAAAAATCCACACACTGCACCGTCCAAGCCTAAATCTCCATGTGCCATTTGCATAGGAGACCACTATCATCGAGATTGTCCTTGCATCCCTCGGATCTTAAGGGACCGGTCTCCTCGTTTGCACACTCAGGTGTCATCAACCTCCGATTGTGTTAAAAGTACACTGTCAACTAGTGAAAGTGAAGTATCTAGACAGAAAAGGAAATGCAAATTTCCTTGTAAACTGTGTGAGGGCGATCACGTTGTCCACCGTTGTCCCTTCCTAGATGAAGCTAAAAGAGTTTTGGATAACCGTCTGGCTTCACCTCTACGGCTTCCTCCTGGATATAAGAAACTCTTGCCGAGTCCATCACTGGTTTAAAATCCGAGTGACACGCCATTATGGTCAGTTGAAGCGTATATCATTGAAGATAAACCCTTTGAATTCATACCAGACAAAAGTCAAAAGGTTGGGGTAGCAATTGACTCGGTCTTGCCTTCAGAAGGTCCATATTCAGGTGATACAGTCACCGGAGAGAATAAGAACGACACCGTTAAAATTATTTTCGTAAACACAGACTCCGATGAACATGGGGGAAGTGTCTACCCATTCCTTTACCACAAGAAGTTCATCAGAGTCGTATCCGGCCGTCTATTCAATCCCACCTCCAAGCAACCTAGTCATTTTTGATTGGAATCTACTAGGTAGACCCCGTTTACCAACTAGTGTATCATTCTGAATCATTGTACAAGCTTACAGGATGGTCTTGGTTGGTACCATCATGGATGAAGGGGCTTTTGTGAGTATCCTTTCCTCAACTGCTTGGCAAGTGCTTGGTTCTCCATCTCTTCTGCCTGAGATGAGAAATTTGACAAGCTTTGACAAAGTTACCAGTCGACAGTTAGGGATCCTTCCCAATGTGCCCATAACATTGAGAAGGAAAATTATTTATATGAACGTGATGGTAGTCCAAGGACCCCTATATTATAATCTACTCCTTGGGTGCGACTATATTTATAGCATGGGAGCCATTGTCTCCTCACTCTTTAGAGTAATGTGTTTTCTGCATGAAGGCCGAGTGGTCCAGCTCGTAGACCAACTTTCATTCCCCGGCTCACACATAGCTAATAGTCAAATGCCATTCCTAAATGTTCTTTTCACGCAAGGAATGTCTCATCAATCTCCAGTGCATCCACCTGAAGAGAAAGAGTGATTCGGGAGGACATGACTGAAACCCAGGGGGCATGCACCTTGGCCTGTTCTAGTAGGGAAACTCTAGGTATAGAGTAGGTTTCCGCGAAGGAAAATGACTGGTCCAACACCCGTCCGTATAGGAAAAGGGAGTTAGACCGGAATAGGATTCCCTCATCAAGGTTAGGTGGTTGAAGAGTAGAATCACATTTGTCCAGATGGACTAAGCCAGGAAGTGTTTCTATCTACTACGTGGATGGAAACTGTCTTGCAGATGCAAGAACTTCTAAATGGTAGCCAAGAAATTTTTCACTATACCCGGTGGCATGCAAACCTTTTTGCATGCGAGCGAAGAACGATCATTTATTTTCTTAGTTTGTAGATTCTCAAACCCTTTAAACTCGTAATATTGGTCGTTCCTAACTTGCATAAAGAAAGTATCCAGGGCAAAGCTTTGAAAGGTGCAAGCTCCATAAAAAATAGCATCTATAGATGAGATATCCTTATTATATGATTGGCACAAGAAATTTTTACGTGGAGTTCAAGCTCGTTAAAAATTAAACCTAAGCAATGAGCAAATGTTTCCCCCAGAGTTTAAGCTCATTAAAAAATGAACCAATTTTCGGTAAATAACCATTGTGAATGCATTATCATCAGCTTTTAAGCCTTAGTCCTGTTCTCATTATCACCTCCACTTTTTTAGACGATCATATGCCTCCATTTGATAATTTACCCTTTTGAGGAACAACTATGATGAGTGATCTTGCTAGCCATCCTTGTGACACTATTGTGATTGGAAAATTCCAACCCTTACCTGGAATCAACTGCTACCCAAAATTATCACTCATTCCTAAAAAAACAAGTCTTCTTTAAGCTCTTTTCACCTGACTCGTAAAATATGAAAATATTTCTGAGCGATTGGCCTCTCTGGCTCATTAAAGTCATCGGAAGTGTTATCTCTCCTCTAGATTTTAATCTTTTTGGACCTGAGGGATTATTACACAAAAGGATCGAGCGCTTGTCTTGTTCGGCTCGTTAAAACTATCGAAAATTCATCCCTTTCATATTATTTTATGCTTTTTCAGACTGGGATTATATGAAGAAAAAGAATCATTGGAGTTTTCTTTCCATCCCTTTTTAGACTCTCTAAAATTGAAAAAGTACCGAGTTATCATTGTCGTTAAACTCGTTAAAATCAATAGCGACAAACTTGTCCAAATGGACAAGAACGAGTTTCACTGTCGCTAGGCTCGTTAAAACATAGCGACGGGTTCACCCGAAGGGTGGATTATAGAACAAGCATATGTTATCCTCCTCAAGATTGATAAAAATAAAGAGTTACTAGTTAGCAATGACTAGGGAAAAATTGGGAAGAAAACTTGAAGAAACTTTATTGGTAGCAAGTCTCTCTTGAACATGGCACTTTCAATCCACGTCTGAGTCGGGTTGGGTTATTCCATTCACTGGTCATATCACCATTGTTCTGTCACACCATCCATCTTAGGGGTTAACGCTACCAATCCATTATCAGTGTCACTGGTATGTTCAAGAGAAGTCGCTCAGAGAATTCACCTGTGTCTCATCCATTGCAATACATTCACACTCCATTCTCTCATGACCGCCACCCTGAACCTTGTATCATCAGATCATTTTCACCTCCAAAATCATTTGCTCCATTCAGTGTCGTAGATGTGGGATTCATTAAGTCCCTCCTATGACGAGTCACTTCTTGTCGACATCAGCTCATTATCCAAGAAGTCGACCTAGGAACAACCCCTTTCAGTACTTTGAAGCTTGCATGCCTCGATGGCAAGTTTCTCACTTTCGGCGACATGTTTACATCAATGGCCTTGAAGCGAGAGATTTTGCGTGGTGTTCGACGCCAAGTCCCTTTTTCACATGACACGAATTGTATTATAGTACCTTGAGGGCCATTGTTATTATTGGTGATTCCTCTCGTGCCTGTTAACAGCTTACATCATTGGCTGGTAATCAGGCAATGTCTTTCCATGTTCGAATCTAGAACATCTTTCACATGGATCGACTTGTACTCCGAGTGAAGATTGAATGAGTTTTGAAGACCCCGGATCTAGTTTCATCCATCCGAGCTGTAATATATTCACGAATATAAAGACATCAAATGTACATCATTTCCGAACATATGATCATCCAAATCAAAGGATGATGACTCTGTCTGAATCATCAGTTTGCTACATAGATGGTTGTCTGTCCTATCTACATGAAAATGAAGTTATAAAGCTGAGCATGGGAATGCCCACCTCAACTAGATCATGAAAAATATTATGAAGATAATGTATTGCATTGTATCTTATTACAGGTTTCCTTCCAGCTCGAAAAAACTTCGGATCCTCATGATAAAGCATTTCACCCGACATCAAAAGATTAATGACCTCATGCTTTAGGGGGCAACTGTTATAGACATTTTTGGGCACTGCAACCCCAATCATAAATATCCATAAACCAAAGGCTCCTAAGTCCCTAAAAGTGTTGCTTCACTCCCTAAAGGAACAAGGTCAGCTGATTACATCATATCCCAGAAGTTCTCTATAGAAAACTGCTCAGAACTGGTCAAAACTGGACCATACAGAATGCCTAGTGTAGAGGGTGCGATGCATCTCACCTACTTAGTGTAAAGTGTGTGATGCATACTAGAAATCCCACCTGTAGGGTGCGATGGGCGAGAATGGACAAATGGCAAAGACAGTTTGCGAGGTGGAGGACCATAGAATCTTCCAGAAACTTCTCCTCTGACACTTGCCTTTCTGAATTCGCCCAGGGATGAGTAAGAGATAATCAATCTCCAAGTGGAATCAAGAACTATTAGAGAGAGGACACTAATCAAAACCCCAGAATCTAACTCACCCCCTACAATAATCTATATATGGATCCCTCATCACAGAGATCCAGAGGCTGGAATCTTGTATCTTGTAAGGAAGTGTTGTTGGTTTCCTGGTGCAACATCATAGTGTTGGGTGATCTAAGCTTTACATGA
Organism: Pinus taeda; assembly: GCA_000404065.3. NCBI lineage: Eukaryota > Viridiplantae > Streptophyta > Pinopsida > Pinales > Pinaceae > Pinus > Pinus taeda. Next base: position 96,487 of record APFE030504603.1, read on the forward strand.
GGTGAAGAAGGTCTTTCATGCTAGAGAATGATGCTGGGTCAGAACAATTGGTTGAAATCCTCTTTGCTATTCTTGATATTAATAAAGCTATGCAAGTTTTCCTCCACATTCTTGTATGTTTGATGATATATGCATTTGTGTGGTCAATACATATCTGGTCCTATATTGCTTATGAATGTAGATCTTTGTTCTTCGATAGTATTATGCTGCTTTGATTCCACAAGTTCTCTTTGAAGCTAGGTAGATGAAGAAGAAGCGGCAAAGATTTATCAAAAAGGAGAGGAACCAAGCAAGGAACCAAGCGCAAGACTGAGGTTGGTGTCCTTTGTTCCCACCTTATCTATTTCTCATAAAGGAAAGTGAAAGTATTTTTAGTTTGTTTGTTTCTAAGATAGCTACCAGTCTTAGTGGGACTAGCAGCTCGGAGTGGACACCAGATTTCCCGATAAAAATCACCCACTGATTCATCTGTGGCTCCTGTCGAGGTGGCCATGATATGACTGCTTCCTGTCTCTGGAATATAGGAAGATGCTTGAGGATTAATGATATGAGAATAGACCCATACCCAAACTATTTGACATCCCCTTGTCGGAATTTTGTTAATTTCCATTTTAATTTATCTGCTATGGCCTCAGCCCTGTTAAAAACAGTGTGATCCAAATAGTCAGCTGCTAGTCGAAGTTGGGTTTTGCTGGCTTCATGTGGGGCCTATGAACCAACTACTCTAGTGATGGTAGAGAGGAGAACTTGAAGAGACAAGTCTCTAGCTATTCTGATCTTGATTATTTTTCCCTTATCTGACTTATCCTCCCACAGAAACAGCCTTCCGATAAGCATATTAATGGTTTCTTCTGTGATATGGGTCTCGGTCATGCGGGGCCTTTCCCCCCTCCGTGACAACCCTGCCAGGAAATAAATGTCTGCTGCCCCAATTTCTAGCTCCTACCCTCGAATTTTGAATTTCCCATCATTTGGAACCCACACTCCAACAAGATATTATAGTAGGTCTGGTTGCGCCCTCAGACAGGGCACCATGACGAATTTTAGAAGCAGTAATTGTAGGAATTTACAGGGTAAGTTCCTCAGACAGAACACCAAAAGGACACCGCTCACAAACAGATCACAGATCAATACACCAGTATTTTGACGTGGTTAAAACCCTCAGAGAGGGAAACAGTCCACGGCCTGCGCCAACGTGGCTACTACAGGCAATTTATTAATAAAAGAATGAAAATTTACATAAGCTTCTCTCATGCACGGTTAACCTACAAATGACCCTCCATGCGCTTTAAATAGAATTCATGGACCAATCGGGTGTCAAGCCACGGATCAAGTGTCGGTAATACCGAGGAGAGAATGAACCGTCGGATCACTACATATCGTGACCGTCGGATTGTAAGTTACAAAATGTACAACGGTAAAGAAACACACTTTACCTAACTCTATACCTAACTCTATACTAGACCAAGTTGAACTTAACTATTTCCTATGTGTCGGAATATCCTAACATCCCCCCTTAAGAACAACTTGGGATAGGATTGAAGGATTTACAAATATGACACAATAGGAGAAGGAAGGAGGCACTAGAGCCTATCCCCCCTTAGTGACAACTTCCTGAACTCCAAGCATATATCGAAGTTTAGTGAACTTCGCCTCTGTGAGAGCCTTTGTGAAGATGTCTGCAACCTGATCATCTGTTGAACAATATTGCACTTCAAGAACATGGTCATGAATGAGTTTTCTGATGAAGTGCATGTGTAGTTCAATGTGTTTGCTGCGCTGATGTTGGACTAGATCTTTGCATAGCTGAATGGCACTTTGATGATCACACCAAAGTGTGGTTGGATGCTGCTGCTCAAAGCCAAATTCTGATAGGATCTGACGAAGCTACAAGGCTTCCTTACTAGCTTCGACGACACCACGATACTCTGCTTCTACTGACGAAAGAGAAATGGAAACATGTTTCTTACAATCCCATGTAATAGGTCCTGAACCAAGAGTGAAGACATAACCAGCAGTAGACTTCCGATCATCAGGGTCACCAGCCCAATCAGAATCAGTGAAACCAACTAATAGAGGAGCTGCTTTGGTACTGTAATGAATCCAAAATTGTACTGTACCTCGAACATAACGAAGTATTCTTTTAGCTGCTTTCCAATGACTTTCATGGGGGTTTTGCATAAAACGAGCAACAAGGCCAACAACAAAGGAAAGGTCAGGACGAGTATGGGCTAAATACAAGAGTTTTTCTACAAGTTGACGGTATAAGGTAGCATCAACTTCAGGAGAAGTACAAGAGACTGAAAGTTTGACTCCAGACTGAAAGGGAGAAGGAGCTGGCTTACAATCTTCCATGTGAAAATGACGAAGAATATCACAAGCATACTTGGACTGGGAAAGGGAAATACCCTCCTTGGATTGCAAGACTTGAAGACCGAGAAAATAGTGTAAGTGTCCTAAGTCTGTCATTTCAAATTTCTTTTTAAGGCTGGACTTCACATGGTTTATAAGGTTGGGATCACTACCAGTAAGAATAAGATCATCAACATAAAGAACAAGGATGATAAGAGAGTTGCCCACTTTCTTGGTGTAGACAGTATTGTCAGAATAACACCTAGAAAAGCCAGATTCTAAAAGAAAGCTATCCATTTTGGCATACCAAGCCCGAGGAGCTTGCTTGAGACCATAAAGAGATTTCTTAAGTCGACATACAAGGCTGGAGTCTGTTTGGATGAAGCCAATGGGTTGTTTCATATAGATTTCTTCATGCAAGTCCCCATGCAAGAAGGCAGATTTAACATCCATCTGATGGACTTCCCATTTTAAAGAGGCAGCAAGGGAAAGAACAAGCCGGATAGAGTTCATTTTGGCAACAGGGGAGAAGGTTTCAGTGTAGTCAATGCCTTCAACCTGTGAAAAGCCCTTAGCAACAAGACGAGCTTTATGTTTATCAACTTTCCCATCTGGTCCATACTTGGTTCTGTAAACCCATTTACATCTAACAAGTTTGCGTCCCTTTGGTAGAGGAACAAGAACCCATGTATCATTTGCCAACAATGAATGATATTCTTCATTCATAGCTGCTTCCCAATGTGAATGGCCTGAAGCTTCTGCAAAAGTGTCAGGATCATGATTTACTGGAGCTTGAGCCAGTAAAGAAGAGGCTCTTTCAAACTGAGAACGTGTACGTCGTTGATCTGTAGGATCACCGGCAAGATCACCTGCTGCATCCCGAGTAGCACGGACCCATCTTCGAAGTTGAGGATCCTGAGAAGGTGGGGGAGGATTATCATCCTCACTTTCATCATCTGAAGAAGAAATGTTTTCAAAAGTAGAAGAGATAGGAAGAGGTGGCACATCCACCGGACTAGGCTCGCAGGCCGATTTATTTTCATCAAATTTTACATCTCTTCTAATGATAACATTTTGGACTTAAATGGAATAAGTCTATAACCTTTTACATCTTCAGAATATCCAACAAAAGTACATTTCTCACTCTTAGGTTCTAAAGCTTTATTCTTTTCATCTGGAATATGGGCCCATGCTTCACTTCCAAAAATACGAAAGTGACTTACATCTGGTTTAATGGAACAACAAGCTTCTTCTGGAGTAATATTCTTTAGAACCTTAGTAGGAGTGCGATTTATTATATAATTTGCATAATTAATTGCTTCGGCCCAAAAACTAAGACTGAGTCCTTTAGATTGCAGCATGCAATTAGCCATTTCCTTTAAGGTGCGATTTTTCCTTTCAGCTACACCATTTTGTTGTGGAGTGTATGGAACAGTATGTTGCATTTGAATTCCATTTTCGGTGCAAAAGGTGATGAATGTGTTTTTAACATATTCTCCACCATTATCAGTTCTTAGCTTAAGAATTTGATGTCCAGATTGTTTTTCAACAGAGGCTTTGAAGGCCAAAAATGTGTTAAATACTTCGCTCTTGAGTTTTAAGAAGTATACCCAAGTGCGTCTGGAGAAATCATCAATGAAAGTTAAGAAATACTTGCAGCCAGGGAATGAAGCAACAGGAAGTGGAACCACATAAATCACTATCCACAAGCTGTAAAGGGGCTGAGGCGTGCCAAGAGGCACGTTTGTCAAAACTATCCCGATGATGTTTTCCGAGTACACATCCAGAACAAACACCATCTCTGCAACATACCATAGGAAGACCTGTCACCATATTTTCTTTACATAGATGTGAAGGGAGCAATAGTTTAAGTGACCAAATCGCTCATGCCAAAGTTTGCTCACTTCATCATTATGAGCAACAAATACTGAGGGAAGATTTGATGACCCAAAGTTGTGAAACTTATACAACCTTGTGGAATCATCAGCAATACCAGTAGCTAGAATCTGTTTAGGATCTCTTAGATCCTTGATTACAAATCATGAGGTGAAAATTCAACAATTTTACCTTCACCTGAATGAGTTATCTGATATACAGATAGAAGGTTGCTAGATAAGGTTGGAACACATAATACATCATTAAACTGAC